>OVAV01002005.1:0-11063 GCA_900406375.1 Iberis amara
TTTTTCGAACGCTAAGGAAAGTCATATTTCTTGTAGTGTATAATAAAAAGTGAATGAAAATGTAAATTAAGAGTGAGGAAAGCGACATCCATTATTGAAATTATATAAATACAGAGTTTATATTCAATATACTCCGCTTATTATTATACTGATTGAAAAGTGAGTTGTTATTATGTGGAGATTTTAAACATAAATTTCAAATACTTGACTATAAGGTGCGAAAGATCCAATATAAATTGTTACAAAATGAGAAGCTTAAAATTATATTTAAAATATTTATCTATAATAAATTATAATGATCGTAGATAAAATAGTAAAATGGACCTGTGTCAATAATATTAAACGGAAAAGTCTTGAAAAGCTTGACCTATATGTAAAGTAAATGTAATAAACCGGAAAAATAATTCTTCTTATCATTTAAGGATGCAGTACCGATGTTCCTTTATTAAATTGAAAAAATTGTCCAACAAAGCCAATATACCTTCCATAAAGAAATATTTTGTAGCTATTGAATTTTATTAACCTAAGAATGATCAACGTTACTCTCTAACTCATCTTGATGCTTCCAAGCATACTTTTTAAAACAAAAGCGCGATTGAATGGTATAAGAACATGTTGATATATACCTCTCACTGATATGTTTCCAAGAATATCTCGATCACTTAGAAGGCAATTTCTGTTTCATCTTCGGCTTCAGTTACAATTGTCTTTCTATCTCTCTAAAGTGTATAACATAATAACAAATAATATAACAACTAAACACAATCACACTAAGCTAATATGATGGATTAAGTAAAAATCAAATAAACTTACATTCCCATGAAATAAGAGAATCTTGCATCCATCTTGGTTTTGATAAATCTGTCTTGTCTAAATGGTGTGAAAACACAGAAGAATAGTAGTTGAGCCCCACGAAATCAGCAGAGTTTTTTAATTTTTCTTTCTGCGTAGAATAGCTAAGAATTGGTTTCTTTTTGGTTGATTAGTATATAGCAAAATAAATTGAAGATACACAATATTTGTTATTTTTGTCAATTATTGTATTTAAAAACCAAGTGTTATAGACTTGATTAACTTAAACAAACCCCTGAAAGAGACAGAGGGACCAAAAATGAAGGGACCACAATTCCCACGATTCATTCGACTATATCTAAAGAGAGATTTTTTTTCCTATCATATCTATGGAGAGAAACTATGCTCGAGAACTCGATTACAAGAGTTTTGTGAATAATTCTTTTGATAAAATACTTTAAAACCTTATGTTCTTAATTTTTATTGCTAGTGTTGTATTGTTTTTTTATTATTAGTATTGTGGATATTTTTAAATAAAATGATTTTTTTAAAAAATAATATAATTATTATGTTAGTTTTATAAAATGCCACAATTTAAAATTTTGGTCCAAACCTCGACATCTATTGGCACGATATTTTTAGTGATAATACACATTTTACATTATCTAAACCTAACTGAGACGCTATTTTACGCACCCTATTATATGAACTTTTCGTCTCAATTAGAAAGAATAAGTCCAGAGAAAACTTGGCAATGATCCCAATCAGACGTCGAACAACCGAGAACTCTTTCAAACCCTAAAAGTTCTAAAAAGTGAAAAACATAAGCAAATTATAAGGAAAATGAAAAATATAAGCAAAATAAAACATGATTTTTTGTTTCTTAGCTAGAACTTCACGTTTGGTTTTCGACATTGGAGATAAATAAAACCCTTTTAGATTTCAATTATCTTCTATGAAATGATGATATATATATTATTTATTGGGCTTTGTTTCTATAGAATCCCTACAAAATTTTGGATTTTTCAAGTGGTCACTTCCTTGTAAAATGAAAACATTTAACATTCCGTTTTTTAATCAACTATTAGATTAACGTTTTTTTATGTGGTGTAGTGTTTTACAAAATCATGGAGTATTGTAGCACCAATGAGCAAAGTGCTAATGTTTTAACAAAAGCATTGTCAAACAACAAATTTGAGTATTTGAGGAGTGAGCTTGGAGTATGCAAGTTTGAATCAAGGGAGAATGTTGAAATGTGATTCAAATTGAGATCATGTGATGTTGGTTTAGTTCCAATATCTTAAGAACTTTGGATTATTTAGCTTTAATTAATTAATTTAATTGGGTTGTATTTATTAGCTCATTTGAAGGACATTATTTTGTTCATGGGATTATGAGTAGCTATTTAAGATTTTGTTATATTCTTGTAATTATGTTCAGTTTAGTAGTGGAATCAAGTTCATTATGATATTCTAATTAGTTCATAGAAACTAATTACAAGAATATAACGAAATCTTAAATATAACAAGGAAATTTTGACATCGGCTGTTATTTTAAGAGCTTTGGGTTATAATTTTTTTTTTTTTTTGCACCCAATGAGAGAGAGATTTCACTCTGATTTTGATTATGATATTTTGATCAGTTCATAGAAACATGTTCCTGATTGTTGGTGATTTTCGCTACAAGAGAAAAGAATTCTTGTAATGAAAAAGCAGATTAGATCTCTTTAATCGGTAGTGGATATAACGAATGCAAAACATATCAAAGAAATCAATGAGGAAGAGCTCAAAGGCTACAAAACTGTATTTTAACGAATTTACAGTTCAATCTCTATTTCTATTTTTCTAGACTCTTATTGGATTCTTATTAATGTTGATGTCTAATGTTTCACCTAGTTCTTGTTTTGACAATCTTTTGCTTGATTTGCAAGGATTGCTCTTCTCTTTAGGATTGTGAAGTTTTACAGTTTGCAATAAGAGGATTGCTCTATATATGTTCATCTTATCAGCATCACATCTAAGTTGCTTACTTGGTAATAAGGAGTTCCAGAAAATATATAGTATTTTTTAATTTAGGCAATGATGATAGTAATGATATTTTGGTATTTTTCTCTGTACTTTTAGAAGAAGCTTGATGAGTATGAGAAAAAAATGTCACTCATAAAAGCTATAACAACAGACAAAACAAAACAGTGCAAGTTTTTCCTAGATATATAACTGTATTGTTTGTTATCTAGTGAAATCATGGTTTATTAACTTATAATTGAGGTTGTACAACTATTTTATATTTAAATATATTTTTATTATTAAGTTTAATGATCTCGAAAAACATGACAATTAATCAAAACACATTAGAAACAAATCTAATAAAATACTTCTAAATATATATTGTGTAATACTGAAATATCCAACAAAATCCATTAAAATACTCTTAAATATCAATTAGTAAAAAAGCCAGATTGAATAACACCCTTAAAGTTCTATTTTCAGTTGAACCTGCGCCGTATTTCTGGTCCGTTGTCTACGATTAAGGACCCAACACATTGAAACAAACCATAAAAAGAGTAAAACTATATAAAACAATCAAATAAAAAAGAACTAGTATCCTCGTGTGGATCACAATTGTATAAACCATCCAATCCAATGTAGCTCCATTTAGTTTCTTAAAATTATATATTGTAATCTTTTCAAACCATAAGGTTTTGAATCTCCATATTAAGATGTGATATGAAAACTTCAAAATTAAGATATGTCTAATGGAAAAATAAATCTAAAAAAGAAGAAGATTAAATTGGATGATTTATTCAAAAAATAAGTCAATAAAAAATAAGCAAATTGTAAGGGAAAAAAAGCAAAACATTAGTAAAACATAAGCAAAAGTAAGCAAATTGCTTCACAAAGATTGTTTTATGAGAAAGTCAAACCAGTAAAACCCAAACCACTATGTTAGCGATGAAAGTAGCCTTGGACCCAACTCTTCCCCTTTGATCATTAGACCATCTCCATCCAAGATTTTATTGAGGACCTTAAGTGGGTTTTTAAAAGAAAAAAGCCCAAAATTAAATCAAAATTAATAAAAAGGTGTAGAATTGGTTCTTAATGAGAGACATTTAGATATCCTTCAAAACTCATAGGTGTCAGTTTGTGATTGGTTGTTTAAATTTTTTTATAAAAAATTCTCACTTCTCTCTCTCTTCTCTCACAAAAGGGTAAACACCTTCAAGCATCATTTGCGACTCAAGCAAAGACGAATCGGTCGATTCCATCCGAGAATGATGACTTCGAATCGATTTGAGGATTAGAAACCCTAGAATCAAAATTTATGCATGTTTTGATTTCTTTCTACTTGTTGATTTGGTTGATAGTTTGGTTGATTTGTTTGATTTGGTTGATAGTTGGTTGATTTGTTTGATCTTGAAAATTATCCAAATAAGCTTATTTTTAAGTTTGATTTATGTAGACAAAGAGTCGATAACTGAAATGATTTGCTATTGGTTTTTGGAATATCGAAGGAGGTTCTGAGCAGTTTGTCTCTTTGCTTTGGAATTGAAGTACTATTGTTAAACCCATAGGTGTTTTGATTTGGAATATTGAAGGATGTCTTGAGCAGTTTCAATGATGTACTATGTTCTTGTTTTGAACTCTTTACTAATCTTTTTTCCTTTTGACAAATTGTTCCCTAGTTCACTTTTATTTTTGTTCTTGATCCTGATTATATGTTTTCTCACTTCCATTGTAATTGATTAATTTAGTTAAAACCGTTTTTAATCATGTTGGTTAGAATTAAGACTTAAGAGTATGAACCTATCAGCATGACACTGTGATGTTGTGTTGCTTTTCTTGCCTGGTTGTATTGATGAATCTTGTTGTTTTCATATCTTAATTAGTGAAGAGAATCATTGTCTCTTTGCTTTATATGTCATGTGGCCTAGTGTGATTGATGCTCTATTTCGTTAAGAGAGTTTCATATTGGCGACCTAATGGATGTTTTCTTGTCGTTTTATGACATGCAATCTTTTCAAGTAGATTAGATCTTAATAGGGATTCCATAATTGGTTATCCCTTGTTAATGTCCACAGTGATACATGGCTTATCTCTGTTGCCTTCTTTTTGGAGCCAGCTTTGGATTTGATAAAGTTGATAGGTATGTTTTGCTCTTGTCACATTATTAGTACTTAAGGACCTTGATTTGAGGTTTATGAAGCTCTCAATAATTTGATGATCTTTCACTTTTTTCTGTAGGAAGAGGCTTTTCAATAAGGTGAATGACCTCCCAACAATTTTTGAGGTTGTAGCTGATTTCTCAGAGATCAATCAAGGACTAAATCCTCTCTTTCTAACAATAGCAGCAAGGACTCAATCAATATGTCTCATTGCTTGAGTGAGAATTATGATTAGTAACAAAACAGAAGAAGAGGAAGAAGAATCAAAAGAAGAGAAATAAGAATCTGAAGAAGATGAGATGAATAAGAAGAAGAAGAAGAAGATTAATCATTTGAAGAGGAAGAAGAATCAGAACAAGCACAAGTATGTTTTTTACTTTTTTGCATTTGAATGGTGAGAAATGTGAATGGAATGTATAGGATTGAAATGTATTGAATGTTTGATGCATTTGAATGGAGATTTTATGCAAAGTATGTTTCATGTATAGGATTGAAATGTATTGAATGTATGAATGTATTGAAATGGTTATGCAAAATGTTATATGAATGTATTGAAATGGGTTTATAAATAAAAAAATGTGTTTTTGTTTTTAGAACTTTGGGGTTCTTAACCATTGGAGGTTAAATTAGTTAAGAACCCCAACATAGTTTTCTTAATCATAAAAATTAATATAAAATTAGTAAGAACTCTTTAAAGGTTCTTAACTAATGGATATGCTCTTAGTTTCTTAATTTGAACTGAAAAGAGTTAAGAGACAACTCAATAGTTCTCTCTTTACTTCCTTAAAAGTCCTATGATACAAAATTTGAAAGAGAAGTCTTCATAACTGAAAAGGACTAATCAATATAGTTGTATATACATATCTTTATATATTGCTTAAGAAGGAAATTATCTAAAAATGTCATATATATATATATATATATATAAGCAAATATATATTCACATGGTAGTAATTATTATATTATATGCATTGATGGAGAGGAAATCATTCGAATACGTGCATTTATCTTGTTGAAAAATATATATATTTTTTCTTTTCTTGGTTTGATGTGAGAGAGAGACCGATAGAGAAGAGAGAGTAGAGATAAGATCATAAGAGAGGGAATGAAGTATTTCGAGATCCAACTCATGAACTCGAAAAAAGTAAGAGAGAGAATAGAAGAATACACCTTACAACAAAGATGAAACTTCGAAAGTGGTATAGGATGTGTGTAGTAATATCTCCACAAAGATCATTCCTATATCTATATCCCCACATATATACTAAAAGGTCACAAAAAAAATTTTGGAATTTTTTTTTTTACTACAAGGGCACAAAAAAACTTGGATTTGGATTAGGGCCAAGTAATGTATTGGGCCGCCCTTGATTACATAAACCAAACTACAAACTATGTAATTGCACAAAAGCTTACTTTATATTATTGTCCCATTCCCTAAATAACTTTCTTCATTTCCTAAACTTTAACCCCTAAAAACTACTTCAAAGCTCATCCAATTCAATGCAGCTCCATTTAGTTTCTTAAAATTACACATTATAATTTTTTTAAACCATAAGGTTCAAATCTCCACATTAAGATATGATAGGATAAGATTTGATACGATTGAAGATTGTTATATTTTTTAAACATAAGGTTCACCGTCTCTTGATAACAATTGAAGACTTTTATATTGTTATCCAAAATCTTGGATCGCTTATCGAATGTTGTTGACAATTCTGGTTTGAGTTGCCCTAAAGAAAGAAGTTTTTTAAAGTAAAAACTAATAAAGTCTTATATTCGTTGAATGTTTTGGCTATCATATCTATAGAGAAAGAATTAGTTTGAGAAATCAATCATATGATTTGGTGAATAACTTTCCAGGTAAAAAAAAGAAATAGTTTGCTTTAAAATATTTATGTTCTTAATTTTTATATTAGTATTAGATGATCACCCACGCATACGCGTGAGTTTCTTTTTTCATAAACAAAATAAATTTTAAATTTCATATATACATCATTTTATAAAAATTATAGTACTTGAAGAAAATATTTTTAATTGTGATATACTATAAATAATGTGGTAGTTATAGTAAAAAGTGAATGAAAATGTAAATTGAGAGTGAGGAAAGCGACACCCATTATTGAAATTATATAAATATAGAGTTTATATTTCAATATACTCGGCTTATTATACTGATTGAAAAGTGAGTTGTTATTATGTGGAGATTTTATACTTAAATTTCAAATACTTGACTATAAGGTGCGAAAGATCTAATATAAATTGTTACAAAATGAGAAGCTTAAAATTATATTTAAAATACTTATCTATAATAAATTATAATGATTGTAGATAGAATAGTAAAATGGACTTGTGTCAATAATATTAAATGGAAAAGTCTTGAAAAACTTGACATATATGTAAAGTAAATGTAATAAACTGGAAAAATAACTCTTCTTATCATTTAAGGATGTAGTACTGATGTTCCTTTATTAAATTGAAATTTTTTTTCTAACAAAGCCAATATACCTTCCATAAAGAAATATTTTGTAGCTATTGAATTTTATTAACCTAAGAATGATCAACGTTACTCTCTAGCTCATCTTGATGCTTCCAAGCATACTTTTTAAAACAAAAGCACGATTTGAATGGTATAAAAACATGTTGATATATACCTCTCACTGATATGTTTCCAAGAATATCTCGATCACTTAGAAGACAATTTATGTTTCATCTTCGGCTTCAGTTACAATTGTCTTTTTGTCTCTCTAAAGTGCATAACATAATAACAAATAATATAACAACTAAACACAATCACACTAAGCTAATCTGATGGATGTTTTCTTTGCAACATTTTATCTTCTTTCAATGTGTCTATAACTATTTTTAGAGAGAATCATAAAAGTTCTAAACTACAACTTTAAATTAGTTTTCTCTTTTTAAGATAACACATTTCAACTGGATCCTAGTAATCGTACTTAGTAAAAAGAAACCAAACTTGAGAAAATTTATCAAGAAGAATATGTCCACAATGTGAAAAACCAAACGTATAATGATAAGTCTTACTGCCTTACTCAACTCCTTTTTTGAGAACTCTTCATTTATTCACATTGTTATCTTTCATCTCCATATATGATAAGAACTATATTTGAAGTATAACAGGGTTTTTCAATGAACCGTGAAGAAACTTACTTCCATAGAACTTGTTCTAATAACAACAAATGTTTATTAATCAGAAATAAACATATTCGGTAATCAAGTGAAAAAATTATATTAACCTTCTCCTAGATGTAAAATATGATTTTAACCCATATTTGGTTTCCTTAGAATAAATACAACAAAGTGAAGAGACTCTTACAAAATATCTTACTTATGTAATCAAGAGTTAGACAATCTCTTCATTATCGAAGATATAAGCGAGACTTTGAAGCATCAATCATTTTTTTAAGGGTAATTTTCATATATAAGCAGGACAAATTAAAATACATAGCTATGAACCCAATTGTTTAATATATATAACCCAACATGAAAAGAGCTTAGCCCAATTGGAGCCCTCTAAAAACATCTTTGCTAGAGAAATTGTTCATCTTCAACGCCATGCAAAGATATTTGATAGAATTCAATTAATGAATTTTAAGAATCACATTTCAAGAAATTAATTATAATGCTTTTGAAATTAATATTTTTGGTCATGTGTCAAAAGGATGAGTGCTTAGGTGTCATGCTCTACCGAGTTACCAACTCTCTTTTTATATAATAGATTTGTGCATTGTTATAAAATCATTACAGAAAGATAGATAGTTTTAAGTGGAGTGCTTCTAGTCTAGAGGTTATAATATGTTAGTGCTTGATCTTATTGCGCATATTCGAGTTCTTTCATCGAATAAGTTTTATTGAATAGAATCGAACTGAAACCAAATTTAAATTGTAAATAGAATTAAAACGGTTTATAGAATTTTTTAGTTCAAATATCTAAATAGCACTAGATCCAAATAAAAATCTGAACAAATATATGAAAAACTATATATAGATATAATTTATATTTTTAGTAGTGTTCGGATTTCGGTCAGGTAATTCAGAATTAGGTGCAAATAACTCAATTTTTAATTGCATATTTTAGATATTTAATTTGAATTATTCGGATAATTCTAATTTTAAATCGAGTTCTAGATCTAAATAAATCGAATAACTCAAATAAACCAAACGAAAATTTAAAATACCAAATTAATCATTTAAAATGTCTGAATAACATGAACCAATAATAAAAATATCCAAACAAAAAAGCTGAGTTCCATATTAAATTTTGATAACAAAAAAAAAACAAAAACAAAATCCAATCTAATCCCAAACCGATTCAAACCAGATGTATTCGATTCTTATTCGGATTCTATATCAAAAATTGAAAATCCAAATGACCTAAACCGAATACTAACCGAAATTCAATAACTAATCACTTTCCGTAATTAATTAAGAAATTAAAAAAGAAAACGTTGTTGTGAAATCAAAGCAATATTATCGTGCGATAATAAGAGCACTTGCGATTAAGGACCGACTCCTTCATTCATTCTTCTTCTCTGCATATTCTTCGAATCTTTTTTTTATTTTTCCGGTACCAAACCACTTACGAGAGTTCTAGATCTCGTCGAATTTCCGCATTTCTAAGTGAGTTAAGAGAGAAAAAGATTAGTGATTCCATCTACAAATCGAGCTTTGGATCTTGGTGGCTTTGGAGAATGTTTTGTTAAGCACTTAAGCTGATTGTTTAGGTCAATTCAGGTTAGTTTGAATGATTTGGTAACGAATCTGATTAGTATTTTGATTATTGAGGTTAGTCTAAACGATTTGGTAATGAATCTGATAAGTATTGTGATGACGGCTTAGATCCATCCATGTTTGAGTTTTTTTTTAGATCTATTGAATTGTGATTTTTTATTTAGCTATTGAGATCTTGATCGTGGGTTTATACTTTGGTGTTACGTTAAGCTTTGTTTTTGAATCTGTTACTTAATTTATAATGTTGTTGATTTGATTGATTGGTTATCTTCTTATGATCATGAGCTTTGATTTGGATGCTCTTCTTATTGATTACTGATTATGTTTATTAGGCTTGTCTCAGTTTAGAATGAAGAACGGGATGGTTGAGTGCAGTGTTTGTCGATCAAAGCTGGTTTCTCCCGGTAGCAAAACGATTTCAAGGGCTTATGATGATCATAAGATTAGAGTAACATCGAAACAACGGATACTCAATGTCCTTTTGGTAGTAGGTGATTGCATGCTTGTTGGTTTACAGGTAAATCATCTCAATTCTATATTAGCTTAAGACAACTATTAGCTGCATTTCATGGTTTTGATGACATTTCCTTTGTTATCAATGTTGTTTTCTCTCTTATTTTACATTTTCAGTGTATCATTTGTTGTTAAATCACTTAAAAGTTTCTTACTTTTGTGTTTTTTCCAGCCCGTTTTGGTGTACATGTCTAAGGTGGATGGGAAGTTCAACTTCAGTCCTATTAGTGTCAACTTCTTGACAGAAATTGCCAAAGTTATTTTTGCTATTGTGATGCTTTTAATCCAGGTATGTTTCTGCATTGCAAAAGCTATTTTTGCTATTGTGATACTCTAATATGTTGGACTAGTTTGCTAGCTGTTTAGTTTAGAACTTTGGTCTCTCCTTTTATTTTGATATTATGAAAGTCTTGATGTAATGTGAATATGAAAAAGATCCTATTCATTTATGTTTGTAAAGAGGGTTTCTTGATTTCAGATTACCAAAAATTTATCGAGTCTCTTGCTTTTCGATGGATTGTCTATCGATACTTAAGTGTCTGTGTTCAAATTGTAGGCCAGACACCAAAAAGTTGGAGAGAAGCCTCTTCTATCCGTCTCTACATTTGTCCAGGTACCTCTTCTTTGTCAAATAAAGAAAGTCTAATCTATTGCAAAGCCTCTGTATTATATTTGTGGTATGGCACTTTCTTAAATCTGAAGCTAGCTTCCTGATCCTTCATTACATGATAGTTTGGCATATGTCATACACAGATATATGATATTTCGTCGATTTATCACCTTCTTTTTCTGCCGTTCATAAGGTGTTGATAACTTTTAAGATGCAGGTGTTACTAAGAGTAGATTT
>OVAV01002006.1:0-11958 GCA_900406375.1 Iberis amara
ACCGAATATTAGAAAAGTATCAACTGGGTATTCGAATTTAGAATCCGAAGAACGGGAACTGAACCGAATACCCAAAAGCCAAGCCTTAGAAAAAATTAAAAAAAAACATCTCAACAAAAAAAAAATGAAAATTAAGGCTTGCCAATAACAAACCGCCACGTGGCGGTTCTGATACTTTTCCAAATTATCTCAACAAGGATCCATTTCTTCTCTTTTTCACAATTTTTATTATTATTATTTTTTTAGATTCGGCCAAGATACAGCGATAATTTTGGCCTAAAAGTACCAATCTAAGAACTAGTTCTTATATTTTTTTATTGAATTTGTGAGTTACTTTTTTGAAAATAGTGATAATTTTTTATTAAATTAAAAAATTTTAAAAATATATGATTAAAATAATGTTAAGAATTCTTAAGCAATGGACCTGTCCTAAGAGTCCCATGATGCAAAGTAAACTGAGAATTAATTAGGTTGGATAATTGAGATCCCGACATGCTGAATACGAGCCTGTTACAGGCCCATTTAAATTTGTAACCCATTTTTAGTAATAGAAATAATATAAGGATCGATGAATATTGAATTCTTCATTCTTGGCTATTGCTAAAATTTCTGCTTGTCATCATCTTGAAGATGTGCTTGACGAATGACGATCTGGTTGTTTCTCTCTGAAAATTCACAGCTTTATTGAATTTACCATCTTCTGATGAACGGGTTCTTGCATTTGGTGATGACGCAAAAGCAAGGATGGCAACTATCACTATATAGAATGGAGATTATATTAATTAATCTGAACTTTTATCTAATTCTGAGCAAGGACAAGGGAAGCCTCTCGCAGCGTTCTCTCGAGGACTTTAATAGATTGTTACGTCATCGCTAAACATGATTAGTCGACATAAAAAAGACTATAATGGAATATTGATGTCTGTTAGATGTAAAAGAGTGACTTTTTAATGAAATCAAAATAGATGCTAAAGGCATATGCGTGTGTGTGTGTATATTTATAGCAGTCATGTGATGAATGTGATGCCCTGTTATCCGGATCCTTGACTTTGTACCTCTATTCACAATGACCACTATATTTTCATTTATGACATATATAAACTATGCTATGCTTAAATAACTAAAATAGACATTACTTTTTCTTAAATCAAGAGAAACTAGATTCTTCATTCCAAAAGATTGCTAGAAGAATATAAAAAGATGTAATTGGAACTAGATACGTAGTCGGTCCACTAAAATAAAAAGTTTAAGATAACGGTGACAGAGTTTAAACTTCACTGCAACTAACGGCGGATGATTTACGTTCACACACAAGAGAGACCAAAAATAAATAAGCATCATCATCGTCTCCCTCTTTGGATTTCGCGGTAAATAATTGATTCCCATAATCACCCAAAAGAAGCAAAATCCAAAATCGACCCCACTAATCGCGTCGAGCCCCTTTTTTTCCTTCTGAAAGTCTCGTTACTTTTTTCGATTTCGCTCAATCATCTGAATCGGTTGAGATGAGCTCCGATTTGCCGCCGGTTGGAGACGGTAGCGAACAAGCTGCTATTGCTGCAGGAACGAGCGTTGGGGCATCACCGTCTTACAACAAACAGAAAGAGAAGGCACGTGTGAGTCGAACATCTCTGATTCTATGGCACGCACACCAAAACGACGCAGCTGCAGTTCGGAAACTCCTTGAGGAAGATCCATCTCTGGTTCACGCCAGAGACTATGACAAGCGAACGCCTCTCCACGTAGCCTCTCTTCATGGATGGATCGATGTTGTTAAATGTCTTATCGATTATGGTGCTGATGTCAATGCTCAAGATAGGTGGAAGAACACCGTAAGCGTTATTCCTTTTGATTCGATTTAAAAAGTTGTCAACATTTTTTTGAGTATGAATCCTGATCTGAAATTTCTGTTCGGGAATTTGAAGCCTCTGGCTGATGCAGAAGGAGCTAGGAAGCTGAAAATGATCGAATTGCTGAAATATCATGGCGGTTTATCTTTTGTGAGTTTTTTGAATTTTCTCTTTTTTGTTCTCGTTTAGAAATTGTCCTTACTGAGTGTGATTCTGTGTATAGGGTCAAAACGGAAGTCACTTTGAACCAAAGCCTGTGGCACCACCAATTCCTAAGAAATGTGATTGGGAAATTGAACCTGCTGAGTTAGATTTCTCAAATGCCGCCATGATTGGGAAGGTTTGCTTATTCTTTTAAACCCAAGTTTTGTTCTTGATACAATAGAGTTTCTTTTGGGTGATTGGAGATTGATCATTATTCTGTTAGGGTTCCTTTGGTGAGATTGTGAAAGCTTATTGGAGAGGAACACCTGTAGCTGTCAAACGTATTCTTCCTTCTCTTTCAGATGATAGATTGGTTATGTAAGTTCCTTGTCTCTCTTCCTTTCTCTCTGTTATATTCCAACTGCTACTATCAAAAGAGCTTCCATGACAGTGTTTGATGAGTTCCATATTTGCTGATGCAGTCAGGACTTTAGGCATGAGGTTGATTTGCTAGTTAAGCTTCGCCATCCAAACATAGTGCAATTCTTAGGAGCTGTAACCGAAAGAAAGCCCCTAATGTTAATCACTGAATTCTTGCGCGGGGTAGGTTTTTTCCTATCTTGTCTTCATATGCAACATGTTTTCTTTCTTGCTAACTAAATACATCATAGGGAGATCTTCATCAATATCTCAAGGAAAAGAGTGGTCTTACTCCAGCCATTGCTGTCAACTTTGCGTTGGATATCGCAAGGTAATTGATTGCTTAACATGTGAATACATTTCTGTAAGTAAGTTTTCTAATTTGTTGTTAATAAGCAGAGGAATGACATATCTTCACAACGAACCTAATGTTATCATTCACCGAGATCTTAAACCAAGGTAATATCAATACTTCCTCTAGATCCTCTGTTTTTCCTACTTTAAAATCCGCTGCTTTTAAAACCAGTTCTCGGCAATTCTTTTCTAGGAACGTTCTTCTTGTTAATTCTAGTGCGGACCACTTGAAAGTTGGAGACTTTGGGCTTAGTAAGCTCATAAAGGTTCAAAACTCTCATGATGTTTACAAGATGACTGGCGAAACCGGAAGCTGTAAGTGTTGTTGTATATTATAGACTGGAAGCCTTACTTTTTTCCATTATTCTAACTTCACCTCCATTGTTTCTCTTCTTTAATGAACAAATCCAGACCGGTATATGGCTCCTGAAGTATTCAAGCATAGAAAATATGACAAGAAAGTCGATGTCTTCTCCTTTGCAATGATACTTTACGAGGTACTAATATATCTAACTATAGAAAGACCATTCCTTGATAGTCCTAATTTCATTATCACATTGTATCTAGATGCTTGAAGGAGAGCCACCGTTTGCAAACCACGAGCCATATGAAGCAGCCAAGCATGTATCAGATGGACACAGGCCTAGTTTCCGTTCCAAAGGATGCACGCCAGATTTAAGAGAGTAAGCAGAACCCGCCCGCATCCATATGCACCTGTTTTATAGTCTACCGATAACTAACTGGCTTCCTTTTACAGTCTAATTGTGAAATGCTGGGACGCGGACATGAACCAAAGACCATCGTTTCTAGACATTCTAAAGAGACTAGAAAAGATCAAAGAAACTCTACCATCAGATCACCATTGGGGATTGTTCACGTCATAAATAGTACACCAAATCGTTATTTTGAACAAAAACAACCAAAAAAACAAGAGATTAGAATTCTGTTTGCTTATTATATATTGTGTTTTCTTTTGTCATTTGTAAAGATTGTTTCATTTTTTTCTCACTTCTCACAGAAAAAGACTTAAAAAGAGTGACATACAAGCTTTTGTTGTTGCATGACCGGGTTGAGTTTGCAGTTTAGTGAGATGTTAAAAGATCATGTTTGTTTCTACAAAATCCATGTAACAAAAAGAATTTGTTTGACCAAGCTTAATTTAATTGTATATAAAACTACCGTCTTGGCGATTTCAATGAAACCTCTAGCCTGTCCACAAGACATGATTTATGGTCTTTAGATGAGCTTCTTTTTCTGGAAGAAAGTCTTTAGGTGCCAAAATTGAAGACCAGCAACTGATAAGCAAATGGTGAGTGACAGAAAACTAAACCATGCCATTTTCGAATGTGTCGATTTGTTCAGTTCCTGCATTTCTTCTTCCCTGCAAGAAAGATAGGGTTATGAGTTTTGAGTCAGTTATCTTTCTGACTTTAGGAAGACAGGTTTTCAAGCAGCATTACCTGTCGCGGAGGTAAAACATCTCATCGTGGATGGAAGAAACGGTTTCAAATAACTTCTTAACCTCAAACTCCATCATCTGGCCAGTAACAACAAGATGCAATGATAACAAGGTTAATAAAACAATCTTTAAAAACTCTGCAGCCTCTTTAAGAGGCTACAATGTCATCGTTTTAAGCTAGCTTTACTTTTTTTTGTCAATGAAAGCTTAATCCTATCAACCTTCACTTAGCAAGAGATCAATCATTTCTAGGGAATGAAATCTTGCTCAAAGCTTAAACCAATCATAGATATGCAGACTCATATCCATGGCCTGGATCAAACCATCCTATTCACCAACACAGCCTAGAAACCAACGCTATATGACATCATCTCTCAATTCATATATAACATTCCACTTTCTAGCACTGTCTTGGTCTAACTTTAGCTATCAGTTTCTAACACAATCCATAGAACCATCAGTATCTAAATCGTCTAAGAGTTTAGTTTCACTAAGTTGAGATTTATAAGACTACCGAACAAGCGGAAAGCTTACTTCGACTTGGCTCTTCTTGGCAACATTAGACCAGTCCTTGGTATGAATACCTGACCTCCAATCAAAATCAACGATCAGCATCGTCTCTGGTTTGTGATCGACGGCGGAGAAGCAAGCTATGTAGTCTCCTGTTTCCAACGCTGTTAACGAGAACTGACCAGTAGCCACTCCGTCCGCCTCGTGGTAAGCCGTTCCTTGCGGCGATGTGACCTATACACCAAGATATTGCATATACTGAATCTCCTAACAACAAAAAAATCGATGGAAATGCGATAAGATTTTAGACGTATTGTTATTACCCTGACGGTGATTTTGTGAGAAGCAGGGAGAGGATGATCTTCGTGAGGGTTTACGATGCTGTATTTGCCGACGGACATGGCGTTGACGTGGATCTCTTCGGAGATGCATTTCGTGTGCCCAGAGAGTAGCTCGTAACGCATAGAGAGCGTCACGGGAGATAAAATGGAAAGGATCAACAGTACAATGGAGCTCCGATGAAGATCCATGGCGGCTACGATTTAGAGAGAGGGTGAGAAATCGATCCGGCGGGTTTCAAGGCTTCGTTATTTGTGTCTAAATTAATGAAGGAGAAAAAGAAAGTCAACACGTATAGTGCCACGCGGGAGCGTTTCATTCGTCGTTGCACGTGGAGTATCTTTTTTTGATTAACACCTCTGATTCGTGCAGAGGTTTTTCATGTACGCGAAGCTCCATAGTGGGCTCTGTATTTAAGGCCCATTATCTGTATTGGACCTTTTTTCCTGGATGGTATATAAATGCAAATTTGAGGACGTGTGTCAGCCAGGCAGCCATGAGTACAAATTCTAATACTCTTTCAATCATTTTAGAAAAAAAATTCTTCAGTTCAATCAATGTTTTCAAATATTCAAACAAAAGAATTCAAATTTTTAATATTTATAACTGTTTATATTCTACAAGTATTTTTATAGTTGAATTTTTATAGTTAATTTTTTGTTATTTTGAAATCTAAACCACAAAAATGGAATATTGTAGTCTAAAATTTAATAATTTTTTTTTGTATTTACAAGTGAACGATTATAAAAACCACCAAAGTTAGTTTATATTCTAAAAATATTATTATAATATTTTCTTTTTAAAAACAACATAAATATAAAACAAAATAAAAAATTCAGAATTTAAAATTTTGGGATTTGAGTTCACTGTTATTTTAAATTTATGGTTTATTTGGACTTTGAAATTAAAATATGTTTATATTTACCTTAAACATTGAAACAAAAGAATTACATAGTTTATGTATAGTAATGGAACTTAACATACACATGTTAATCAATGAAGTGTCTCAATAAAAAATAAAAAAGACTAAACACACATTATTTTGAATGGTGATTAGTGCAATATACAGATGAAATAAATAAATTACTGTGAACGATTAGGTACATTCCATTGAATATTGATGAATGGGTAACTAATAAAAAAAGGATGAAATGTGTCATCTTTCTTTCCTTTTCAATGTTTGTCTTCATACTCAAATCTCTCTTGAAATCTAGATGAATACAACTTTCTGATAAATCAGACTTCCTTTAATTGTTAATTGGAATTTGGCATTTAGCCAATTAGGAAATAATTAAACTGAAAAAAATCTTCTTCAGGAGTTTACTAAGAAAAGACCTTGGCGGTTTTATTTAATTTAATTATATATTTTCGTTCGTCATTTTTGTTTTAATAGAAAGTTTCGTACAAAGTGGGATCCTGAAAGATTTGACAAGAAGAGAAGCTGTTTTGGGATCGTCTTAAATTCATCACTACTACATCTACTAGAGATTCTGACGTCTCAACAAGATCTCGCGAATTTTAGGTTTTATAATTTATCTACATGAAGCGGCGACGCCGATCGTCGTAGGGAGATGGAATTTAAATCGGATACTACTCAGTCGCGGAGCGATAAGCTTCCTTCTCCTGCTTTTCAAAAGCCTCGCGTTCAAGTTTGGTTCGTTAGCGTCTGTTCCAGCATTTTGGTTTGGACTTGTTTGGTTCAGCTTTTCGCCGCCGGCGAGCTTTGGCATACTCGGATCTTCACTGGTTTAACCAATCATATTTCCAGATTTTCAGTCCCCGTCGAGTCTGTTCCATTGCCGCCTCCTCTTCCTCCCCCGAGTTAGTTTTGTTTTTCCTTTCTTGCCTTATGGTTTCTTCGTTGGTGCTTGAGAGTTCAACGGGATTGTTGATTTTTTTTATCAGGAAATTATACAAGCAATGGTATTCTACTTGTATCATGTAATGGCGGACTCAATCAAATGCGATCCGCGGTTTGTCACTTGCTTTTTAAATGCTACTTTTCGATCTTTTTTCAGATTTGATGTTTCTAATCTTGTTTCAGATTTGTGACATGGTGACTGTTGCTCGGCTATTAAACCTCACTCTTGTTGTTCCAGAGCTTGACAAAACATCTTTCTGGGCTGATCCAAGGTACTGTATCTTCAGTGTTTACTGGAAACCTCCAAGTCTGATATGCTTGACATTATTTTTAGCTATTCAGCAATCTAAAGCATCCTAGGTTTTCGTTTGTAGTGGTTTTGAGGATATTTTTGATGTAAGACATTTCATTGATTCATTAAGAGACGAAGTTCGGATCTTTAGGAGGCTTCCAAAACGTTATAGCAGGAAGAATGGATATCAAATATTTGCAATGCATCCTGTGAGCTGGTCTGATGAAAAATATTACTTGAAGCAGGTCTGTGCTGTTCACAAATTAGCAAGCAGTTTCATCAATTCTTGTCATTTGTGTTTGTTCCTGCTGATGAGTTTTACGGTCGTCTCTTGCTTTATTTGATAAAGTGTACACACGCCTGTGATCTTCATATCTTATTGTCAAATCTTTTGTTCAGGTGTTGCCCCTTTTCAGCAAACATAAAGTTGTACGTTTCAATAGGACGGACGCCCGCCTGGCAAACAATGGTCTTCCGCTCGCACTCCAAAGGCTCAGGTGCAGGGTGAACTTTCAGGGACTAAAATTCACTCCACAGCTTGAAGCTTTGGGAGCTAAGCTAGTCCGCATTCTACAAGAAAGAGGGCCATTTGTGGCTCTGCATCTGAGGTATGAGATGGACATGTTGGCTTTTTCTGGTTGCACTCATGGTTGCAGTGAGGAAGAAGCTGAAGAGCTAAAAAAGATGAGGTTTGCCTTCAAAAAATCTGTCCTGAATTGGTGCTCTCAGTGTATGCTTGTACACACCTTTTTTCTTGTTGTTAATGCATGGGGTTCCTTTCTGTGTTTTTAGGTACGCATACCCCTGGTGGAGAGAGAAGGAGATAGTCTCAGAGGAGAGGAGGGCGCAAGGGCTTTGTCCACTGACACCAGAGGAGGTGGCATTGGTTCTAAAAGCATTGGGATTCGAGAAAAAAACACAGATTTACATTGCAGCTGGTGAGATTTATGGGAGCGAGCATAGACTGTCGGTTCTAAGGGAAGCATTCCCGAGAATTGTGAGTCTATCAGTCCTGGTTTCCCTTCTTTTCTTACAATGAGTGATCAGCTGCATCTTTGGCATATATGAAAATTTTCTTATCAGTTTTGTTTTCACATGCGATTATAGGTAAAGAAGGAAATGCTATTGGAGTCAGCAGAGTTGCAACAGTTTCAGAACCATTCCTCTCAAATGGCTGCTTTAGATTTCATGGTATCTGTGGCTAGCAACACTTTTATTCCCACGTATGATGGCAACATGGCAAAAGTCGTGGAAGGTCATCGGAGGTAATAATAAAATTGAATCCATTCAGTTCATGAGGTAATGTTAAGAAAGCCATACATGTGTTTCTTTAACTTACTATATGAAGTTTACAGATACCTCGGGTATAAGAAGACAATCCTGCTTGATCGCAAGAGACTCGTGGAGCTACTGGACTTGCATCAGAACAAGACCCTCACGTGGGATCAGTTTGCAGTAGCCGTCAAGGAATCCCATGAGAGACGAACAGGAGCACCTACACATCGAAGAGTAATCTCTGACAAACCTAAGGAGGAAGATTACTTCTACGCCAACCCTCAAGAATGTCTTTGTGAAGGTACAAATTGCCATGACTTGTTTGACCATAGAAATTCGAATTTAACACATTGAAGTCATGTTTTTAGCATAGTATCTCACTGCTTATGCAAGAGGAAGAAGTGTTGCTGCATAGTTGATCTTGATTTATTTGTTATACGTAACTTAAGATGTAACTAAAAGAAGATAATGTATCATCTTATAGAAATTCAAAAAGGCCGCTTTTGGCAATAGCCTAACAACATACAGACTGTTATCTCTCAATTCTTCTGTTTCGAAGTTTTGATTTATCTCTATGCGGTCTGAGACCAAGCCAGTAAAGATTTTCTTTCTGGCTCTGAGTTTGTTCTGCAGGATAAGCTATATACCAGCTAAAGTAATCCTCACTCCCAGAAGATGATATCGCCTTGCTCGCCAACCAAACCAAGATCTTTAAGCCGTCTCTCTTGGTAATACTCTAGCACATCAAGCTCAAGCTCTCTGTCCTTGAAAGTTTGGTCGATTTGTTGAAGCACCTTCTTTTCACCAGTTCTTATCTTGAGAGCTATTTCCATCCTAGGATCAAGCTTTCCTTCTTCCAGAAGCTTTTCATCCTGACAAAGACGAGCAAGAAATGAGTGCCTAAGTAACTGCAAAGACAGTACAAGTAAGTGCTCGAACATATACCTCTTCAGTGGTGGAATTAAAACCAGACATAGCAGATCTGCAGGCATCTCTGA
Source organism: Iberis amara (assembly GCA_900406375.1). Classification (NCBI taxonomy): domain Eukaryota; kingdom Viridiplantae; phylum Streptophyta; class Magnoliopsida; order Brassicales; family Brassicaceae; genus Iberis; species Iberis amara. Next base: position 9,503 of record OVAV01002006.1, read on the forward strand.
CTACACGGCAGATAAGTTCTTCATTTGAACGACTTACAGGCAATTCGAGATGTCCCCATATGGTGTTTCTGAAGATAGATTCCAGCAAGAAAGCATCTGAACCTCCAAGAGCCACCAGCCGGATGTACTGAAGCATGCCAGCAGGAAGAGACTGGCCCTCTACTATGTCAAAGTATCCGGTCTCACTCATCCCGTTAGTCTCAGCTATATCCAACTTATCCTCAAAGAATGGATCTGATTCTGCTATCTCGATTGTTAAAGTATATGAGTTCCGGTTAGGGTTTGTTTCCACAAAACCGTAGTCCAGAGCAAGTTCTGCATTACTTTTGTTCAGATCATACTGAATATATACCTGTGGAAGAGATCGTCTACACAAGCATTAAAGGGCATGTTCTTGAGGGGTAAAAGTAAGTAAAAGACTTCTAAGCTTACCTGCTCACCTGCTTTAACATAAACAGGTGATTTCAAGGAAAACAAGAGATCTCTAGAGAAAAGCCCAGCTCCTTTGATCTCATATGCATAATCTTCTGTAGTTATCGCGGGGTTATGATTTATCTGTTCAAAATCAACACTGTATGGCTGAAGATTCTTTGTTTGAAACTTTGTTCCTTCTTTGGATAGTTCAATAGAAGGGGCTTACCAAATCTGCAAGAGGGACCAAGACAAGTTCTTGGCCACGGAGTCTAGAAAATGCCCTTGACCTGAGAATCCCAAATGCCCAGATGAAGTCGTCCAGTGTTATTTGGGACGAGAATAGTTGCTTGTTGGGCAGTAATATATCTTGTTCCAGTTTGGAGAATTCATTCTCTAAATACTCTTTGACACCTAATGTGTTGCTCAAGAGTTGTGTCCCTGAGCCAACCAACAGAAGACATCAAGTTAACAATCTTTTGCTTAATTCTTCTTTTGGTTCATCATCAGCTACTACAACAGTATTTGGTCCAGAAACAACTTGATTTCACTGATCATTATGGAAAGAAGAATAAAAAGGGTGAGAAGTCTAAACCTTTGAGCTCGGCAAGCTCCTCTTCTGACCTGTACTGGAGACATTTCATGAAGAATGACATCTCATCAGCTAATGTTCTATAAGAAACCATAATGATGATTGATGATCACAGAGAAGAAACAAAACCCACCAGAAGACGGTTGAATCAGTAGATTCAGGAAGAATATCAAGATAAACTCTCCATAAAGAATCTTCTTTGTACTTCTCGTTGATTAAGAAGAGAGCTACTGAAACCCACGGCTTCAATCCTCCGCATAAAGGTCCGATTTTGGAAGCATTTACAGTCTCCGGGTTTATCCACAATCTCTTGGGAATCTCTAATACGACCTCGTTTCTTCCAATATCGCGTCGGGCTACAAGTCCCATACCTTCAGGTACTACTGCCGGTTCTGCCGCAGATTTACCGGAGACGACTCCTTGTTCTCCGAGCCATTTCCAGAAAGTCTGAACATTTTCCGGCAATTTAGAGCTTGAAGCGGAAATGGAAATAGAAATGGATCTCACTGAAGATTTCTTGGATAGATTTCTATGACGTGTAAATAGAATAGGAGAATTCTGAGACTTTGGGATAGACGGAAGACGAAGAAAACCCGTAGCGACGGCGACGGAGACGGCAGAGGCGGAGGATGTCATGGTGGTTTTCCGTTGGCGGGTAGAGAGAATCTATAAGCGAAGTAGAAAGTGTGGACAATATATAATATATCGCGGATAAGAAAATCCACGTCACTAACTAAAAAGTATTTCTCTAGTTGAAATAATGTAAAAGGCCCATTACCGTATAAGGCCCAGGCCTACGAATGAATACTAATATTAACTACGGTATTATGTTTACTGTATGCTTATATTTATCCCCAAGAAAATGTCTGTTTATATTTATATATTTTATCAAATGTGACGAAAAACTAATTATAAACTTGAGAAGAGAAAATTTTTAATTTTTTACTTTTTGTCTAAAAATAATTTGTTTTTTTCTTTATTTTTAAAACAAATATTTCGACAAGTGTGTACATAAACGATAGTGTAGAAATTGCATATAATATAAGCATTGGTTATTGGACTGGCATGTTGTGACTCAAATATTGACAGAAAAAAACTAATTTTATGGTTTTTTATAGAATTTTTATTTAAAAATACTCTCTCTGTTCCATAATATAAGATGTTTTAGAGAATTATTTATATTCCAAAATATAAGATATTTTCGTATTTCAATGAAGATTTTAAAGCTATTAAATAGTTGACATCTAATAATAAAATGCCAGCTTTTTATTGATTGGTCAATTGTTCTTAATGTATAATATATAAAATATTTTAAATGAAAACATAAAATTTCTTAATATGCACACTTTTAACCAAAACATTTCATATTATGGAACGGAAGGAGTATATTTTAGTTTACTATTTATTATAATTCATAAATCATTTGCACTCAATCTAAATAAATATATATATA
>OVAV01002007.1:0-11956 GCA_900406375.1 Iberis amara
TATGGTTTAAATTTAAAGTTTTAAAGTTATTTCAAATTTGTAGTATTTTTGGAGAAAAAAAAAACAATGTTGTGATATTTTTAGAACACACCTGTTTTTTGGAACATATTCATTTTTGTGATAGTTTTGAGAATGTTCCATAAATTTTCAGTAAAGTATTTTTTTTTCCTGAGAGCATGTCTAACGAGACTTTAAAACACTATAATAGTGTTGATTTGCTCTCCAATCGAACAATATCTTTCACATTTTACAGTATTTCACTAAATATTTTAATAAATATGATAAGTATTATTATTTAATATTTTGAATATGTACCTAAAATATTCTTTATTTTTGTTTATTAGTTTTATTAATTAACTTGGGACAATAGTTTTAATAACTAAAAATATTAATTTGTAAAAACCAAAACTGATTAAAACATATATAATAAAATTAAAGTAAAACATTTAAAAACAAAACTACAAAAGTAAAATCAAACAAACTTACTATTTGTTAACGTTTTAATGCAATATATTTTTAGTGTAATGTAATTATGCTTAAAAGTATAATTACTATCCTTTTGTATTATATTAATTATTCATAAAATAATAGTTATTTAGACAAACTATTAAACGGTAATTTGTTTTAGAAATATAATAATAGAGAATATTAATTTTAGTGTGATATTTGGTGTTGTGGTGGAGAAGTATTATCATTTTAGTGTCAAAACAATTGATATAATTTTAACACTAAATAATGTTGTGGTTGAAGATGGTTTTATATGATTTTAAAATTAACTCTGAAAAATCAAAAAAATTCTTATAACAAAAGGAAGGATAAAATAATTTCAATTGGCCCAAATGGAAAATTTAAAACAAATTTAATATGTTTTGTTTTTCTTCTTCTTTTCTCTAGTGGTTTGATAGTGTGTTAGTGAAACAAACTAAGAATATAAACCGAACAATATCTTATCAAAAAAAAAAAAAACAGAACAGNTATTCTTTTAACAAAGTGGGTAGATAAAAGTTTAAACAAACTAAGAGTAAAATCATTTTACTATGGTGTCAAATTTAATTGTTATTTTCTTGACCTTAAAAAATGCCTTCTTTTTTTCTTCTGTTTCATTTAGTGGATTAGCGATAAACCAAAATACAAATCTATCTATGTTCGGTCAAATAGATAAAACCGAAATAAAACCACAAAAAGCCATAAAAGATCGGTATAATTATACATATAATAAAAGATGGGTTTCGTTTCTTCCTGTGATGACACATGTCTCATCTATAACCAAGATTATCGAAACATTACCAACCGAAGCATCGTGTCTCTCCGTATGCAACTTTTCAAGGTTATTTTCTAACTATAAATAGATCATTCACTCTTGAGCGTTGAACACCACATAATAATCTGTAGTTAGATATATGATAAGCTTGTGTCGACAAAAAAAGTATATGATATTGATAGGCTTGACGATCGCTCATCTCAAAAAAACGAAGGAGCTGAGAAATATGGAGAAATAAGAGGAGAATCGGAAGAAATTGGAGTTCGAAGGTGAAGAAAGAGGAAGAAGATATTGCTGATCAAGAGAGTCCACTCTCAATATCATTGTTGATCATTAGAGTTGATGCCGATTTACAAGAACGAAACAACTAAATACTGAGACGAAGAGAAAAAATTGGGTAAAACTAGTATATAAAGACTCCGGGTGACGTAGACCATAATAGACAAACAAAACAAGTAAAAACAAAACCTTCTACCAAGAGCAAGCTCAATCCAACACGAGCGATAAACCAAGAAAAAACAGTTTGTCTGACGCCAAGGACCCAAGAGATCTCTGAAGAAGACTAGAAATCTTTAAAAAGCACCAAAAAATCCGGAAACGCTTAATCCTCTTTCTATAGTGGATTAAAAACTATCTCACGAGCAAAGACATCAGATGTTGAATCGACAAGATATGCCACGATGTGCAACCAGAACCCATCGATTTTCCGGACAAGGCTGAGTTAACATATTTGAAACGTCAAAAAGCGTACCACTACAGAAATAATCTCAATCAAACCACTAAGTAGAGACAAGGAGCGAGATTACACCGATCCTGAGAGAACTGAACGCCAAAAGGAACTAAAACCCGAGCAAGACCGATGGCAAACCATAGTTGGTTGATCCCCTCAACTGGCGCAACAGCTGGAGATGTAGCCACCATAGTTAGTCGAAGAAAAAAAAGAAATAAAAGCCTGGGGAAGGTGACACCGGCGGCGACCCACCTCTGTCGGAGATTTGACCTAGGATTATTTCCTCGTGAAAGGTGCATGGGAGAAAATCGACCCTGAAATCAATCCGGATGACGTTCTGAGTCACCGGATCTCTAAGTTAACCGCATATCAATAGCTTAATGAATATTTTTATTATTTTCATATATGTTTAGGTATATATCTTAATAATATTTACAAAAATCAACTAAAAATTCTTGTAATTTCTAACAGTTTTGATATAAAATTTAAATTAAATAATAAAATATGATGGATAATATCTAATAATAAAGGTAAACTAGTAATTCAAAATCTAGAGTATTAGTATAAAACAAGTATAATCGTATAAGACAAAATAACTAATGCAAAAAATACCACTTTAACCAATACTTATTCATTCTTTTATAATTTTCGTCGTCTTCGTCGGATGATATAGTAAAATCTTCATCAATGTTTATAAATTCACAAATCGTATATGTTAGTCATTTATATTTATACCAAAATAGTATTTATATACCAAAAATATTAACTTTGTTTATTAGTTGCACGAATTTTTTATGAGTTATTATATTGACTCGGTCTTTCCGGTTAATCCGGTTGCGGTTTAACCATGGTTTTTTTACCAGATTTTACTAGTTTTTAAAGACGCGGTTTTTAAGATAATTCCGAACTAGATTCTTCGTCGGGTCATCCGTTTTGCCAATCCAACTGTTGATCCGATTCGGGTTTCAAAACACTGTTAATTAGTATTTTTTTCTTTGATGAAATGTTAAATTGATTATCAAAATAAAAAGTTATATGTACAAGAAGTTGTTTTTATAAGTGGCTGTAATAAGCTACAAATGACTAAACCTTTAGGTGTGATTGATCAAAAAGGTTTGCCTCGTTAAAACCTGAATTTAGAAAACCCAGTGGGACAAAACTAGATTCAGGAAAAAGAGTACAAAACGTTTTGATATACCTAAAGGTCCCTAAGAAACAGAAAGGAAGGCTGGTCGGAAACTTTGAGAATGATCGGAGAGGCTTTATGATCCGCATGAAGTCCATCGAGTTTGCAGGTGATAGTACCGTGATGTTGGAGTGTATTTGAGGCTGGTAATCCTGTCTGTGATGCAACATCGGATCTGATGAAGAATAAACAAAGCCGGGTGATGTGGCTTTACATGAATACGGCCATTCCGTTCCCGCCATACGTGATATATGGCTGTTTGGAAACAGAGTTTGATGAGTACCGCATCTAAGTGTGTAGTATGGTGGCGAATGGCCAGCAAAGTAGCTGTCTAATACGGATCTACTCGTCGTTGTAGGAGAGGCGTGGTTAGTTCCGACCAAATGGTGAATGTGTATGGGCATGCGAAGAATAGATGGTCATGCGTCTCATCATGTTCTCCACATAGGATGCAAGGTTGGTTGCGTCCCCAGCTGCGCATACGGTGTCCGGTTGATAGCCTATCAAGCACTGCAAGCCAAGTAATAAAAGTATAAAGTGGTACAGATTGTGGAAACCATACAGAAGAGAACCAAAGGGGTTTAAGAAAAGATCCACTTAGCTATTTCCATGTCTGTGCGGCGGAAAAAGAGTCCTTGTAATCATCCTCACCATGTTTCCAAAGTGGGATATCAGGGCCTAAGTGAGCTTGGGTAAAGGTAGGTTGGTGATACGCGCATGAATATCACGAAGTCCACTAGCTCTTGATCGTCTTAGAAGCCAATGTTGCGAGTTTGCCGCCGCCGCAACCGAGCTTTGCCTCGGTATATTGAATTCCTTGTACCTGTAGGACCTGCAATATCACTCAATATACCCAAGTCAGACCATTTTTCATACCAGAACGAGGTTCGTTGTCCATCTCCGAGTTGTACTTTGAAAAAGCTTTGCGCAACTGGACGTAGTTTGAGGATCTTCTGCCAAGTCCAAGCCCCTCTGTTTGTAGTAGGTACGTCCCAGAAGGTGGAGCCACGAAGGATGTAGCGTTTTATCCAATTAGCCCATAGAGAGTCTGTATGAGTGAGTAAGCGCCAAATCAACGATAATAAATACACACGAGATGTGTCTTCGAAGTTACGAATACCAAGTCCTCCTGCATCCTTCGGTTTATACACTTCCGACCAAGCTATCTTTGCCATGTTATGATTTGTTGGGGAGCCCGACCAGAGAAAGTTATTGCACAAGCTATTGATTTCTTTGATGTATTGCTTAGGAAGTCGAAAAGCAGACTGCAAGAAATTCACTGTGCTCACAATAACAGATATGAGAAATTGTAATCGACCTGCAAAAGAGAGAGATTTCGTAGACCAAGCAGACATACGTGTACGTAAACGATCTAAAAGAGGCATATAATCAGTCGTTAGAGGAAGCCCAAGATAACGAACATGAAGTGTTTCTTGCTTAAGGCCTAGCTGTGACACAACCCCGAGAGTAGTTGCGATTGGCCGAGCGGTAAGAAAGATTGATGATTTTTGGACATTAACTATAAGGCCAGACGCACGCCCGAAAGTCTCCATAACTTGTATAATTCCCGTAAGTGAGGATGGTGTTCCATCATAGAAAACCAAAATATCATCAGCAAATGTCAAATGCGTTAAGCTTAAATTAGTATATTAACTTGATCTTCCGGTTGATCCGGGTCGCGATTTAACCACAATTTTGTACTGATTCTAAAGAAGCGATTTTTAAGACAAATTCGATCCAAATTCTTTGTTGAGTCATCGATTTTACCAGTTCGAATGCGAATCCAAATCCGATTTCAAATCACTCTTGAAAACAGTTTTTTTTTAAAAGGAAAATAATGTCCTCTTTGAATTTGAATTATGCTTATCAATACATAAGACGACAAAAAAATAAAAATTCGAATTATGCATATTTATATATTTAGATATATCAAAAATATTTGGATATATGGATCGAAGTCATAATAAGTCCACTGATCTGCCCCATAAATAGAAAAGAAAATCAATAGTTTCAAAGTGATGTGTGAGAAACTCTTCTCGAAACTCTTCGCCTTAAGACGACTCCTCATCTTTGTCGCCGTGCGACACCCTTTTCGCTATTTGTGACAAAATCAATCTAATCATTACTTCTCTGCATGCGATCTTTTTCTCTCTGCATTAAACCTTTCCACTCTTCATAATCTCATCATTACACTTTTGCATGAGATATTTTCGCTTCATCTCTCACTTATCTCACTGACAAAATCTCTTCTCCCCACTCTACTCTCTCTCCACTCTCTTCTGCAGCCGTATCACTCTATCTTCTCCTCTGATTCTTGTCTCCCCCTTTTCGATTCATCTTCCTCCCTCTCTGATTCTCCCTCTCTGATTCCCCCTCATGCTATATAATCATGCATTTACCCCACATGCAAACCACCGATCTCTCTGTGTTCACCTTCTTCTCCCAACCCTACTCACTAATCTGTCCCGAACTTTCCTCTTCAAAATGGACTCTGAACTATGGCGATCCCTGCAAAATCTCTCCCTTGGCGCAGACATGCAACCACTCCAGCTATCACGAGAAACACGCATCCATCTGGACAGAGACTCCCGGCTAAGCATCGTTGTTCGAGGCCTCAACCCAGATCAACAAAATCTGGTCGGCATCCGCAACACAATGCCGAAGGCGTGGCGTGCGACTGAGCATGCTCACGGCCAAATTAACGATGATGGAACTGTGCAATTTTTCTTCACCTCGGAACACCATCTGTTTTCTGTCCTTGATCGTGGTCCATGGACCTTCCGTGATTGGACTCTAGTGATGGACCGGTGGACCAACCGTCACTTTGGAGACTACTTGCAAACCGTAACATTTTGGATTCGTATGTATGGTCTTCCAAATCTGTACCGAAACGGGACAGTGTTGGATGATCTCTCTGATGCCATCGGCTTTATGGAAACTTACCGGATTGTTGACCCCACCAGAGACACTCCGGCTGAAGCGTGGATGCGCGTCAAGATGGATATCCACACTCCACTTACATTTGTCCGTCTGGTTAATCTCGATGAACACGGACCCCCAATTTTTCTTCGTTTTTTGTACGATCGACTTTGCAAATTCTGCTCATCTTGTGGTATGTTAACTCATGACTGGTTTGTGTGTCCTCTTAATCCTCCTCAAGACTCTGAAGACCTATCGGTTTCCTCTCTACATGACTTCAACTCCGATGTTTTTCAACCAGCTCTCCAAGTTCCATCTCATCTCACAACGACTACAACCACTCCAGAAGCAGACCCACCAGTAGATCAAGCTTCTCAACAAGCTCTCATATCTATTTGGTCCACTACCTGGGCTTCTACGACCCAATTCCTCCGTGTTTCTGAGACTACAACTCCTCTTCATTCAGTTCATGGGCTTCTACAACCCAATTACACGGACATAGCAGGACCATCGGAACCGTCCTCTTCACGTCGTTCTAAGCGCAAGGTCATCGATCGTGCTGATGATGATGCTAGTCCCTCCAACAGTCCCAGGGTCTCTACTTCTCTCAATCTGATTGCTCCACACGGTTTGATGGTTGCCGATAAACCACCACATACGCCATGATAATCTTGCATTGGAACTGTCAAGGTCTTCGGAGCCCCTTGACAGTTCCATATCTCAAGGATCTCCGATGTGCGCATCATCCTGATATCATCATGTTATCGGAAACAAAGAACCCATCATCTTTTGTAAAACAAGTAGCTAAGGATTTGCATTATGATTTTTCTTTTGTAGTAGACCCTGTCGGATTAAAGGGTGGTTTGGCTGTCTTTTGGAACCACTCGGTTAACATTTCTTTTTATGGCCAACCTTCTCAACAAGGCTTTGTCTTTTCTGTTGCGCCTGTCAATTCACCCCCTTTTGTAATTCTCTATATATATGGATATCCTTATCAACATTATAGGGAAGCGTTTTAGAAATCGTTGTCTGCTCAATCATCTAACTCAGCACCCACATTGTTTTTAGGAGATTTCAATGAAATTCGTAACCTAACTGAAAAGTCTGGAGGTTCACGCTTTCTCCTCCCATCAGTCCGAGCATTCAATCATTTTCTTCAATCCCATGGTTTACAAGACCTCCGCACTATAAGTGACACTTTTACCTGGATAGGCCGGCGATATGACCACATTGTCCGTTGCAGATTAGATAGAGCTACGACAACTTTTGATTGGCACAATCTCTTTCCATGGGCTTCGGCCCAAAAGTTACCTTGGATAGCATCAGATCATCGTCCTTTATTGGTATCCCTTGTCTCCAACATCCCTAAAGACCCAACTCTATTTAAATATGATAATAGATGGCGCCACTCACCACAAATTTACTCTGTTGCCGACACTATCTGGTCTGAGCAATGCTCTCATGTTCACCCACATGACTTTAGTAAGGTATTAGCCTGTTGTCGATATGGCCTCTCCAAATGGAAGGCAAGCCACAATTCCAACTCCAAAACCTCTATCCACGACCTAAAACATAAACTTCAGGAGGCTTACCATATGGCTACACCTAACTTCCAGGAAATTAACTCGCTTGAACATGAGCTCAACAATATAGCCAAGAAGAGGAATATTGGAAAACAAAAAGCTGGATTAAGTGGCTGAAAGAAGGCAATTGTAATACGTCTTATTTTCATGCCAAAACACAACAAAGGCGAGCTTTTAATCAGATTTCCGTTATACAGAACGCAAACGGTCAATACTTTACCGAAGACAAAGCCATTCATCGTGTTTTTCTCGACTACTTCCAACAAATTTTTACCTCACAATCCCCTGGCGACCACTCTCCTATCCTCCAGCATATTCATCCCAAAGTAACAAATGCTATGAATAACCGACTTGAAGCACCAATCACAGAGGAAGAAATCTACCTTGTGGTCAAACAAATAGATCGCTATAAGTCTCATGGTCCAGATGGTCTGAATGCGGGATTTTATAAATATCATTGGTCCGTCCTGAAATCAAGCGTCTCTAATTACGTCAACCATTTCCTGAAAAAGGATTGTTTTGACTCCAAACTGAACCACACACATATTTTCCTAATCCCGAAGACTTCAAACCCTATGCTAGTGTCCGACTATAGGCCAATCAGCCTAACCAATGTCGCATACAAGATTCTTTCCAAAGTTCTGGCCAATCGCCTTAAACAGATCGTCCCTCACGTCATATCGCAGAACCAATCTGCTTTTATTCCCCAACGGCTCATTACGGATAATGTATTAATCGCCCATGAGGTACTATATTCCCTCTCTAAGCGCAAGTTAAAATACCCTTTCTTAGCCTGTCAACTTGACATAAGTAAAGCCTTCGATCGCATTGAATGGTCATTCCTGCTCAAGGTTCTCAATCAGCTAGGCTTTTCCCCCAAATGGTGCAGATGGATAAATACATGCCTATCTACAGTTACGTACTCATTACTCATCAATGGTAAGTCTTACGGACGTATCACTCCATCATGAGGCCTCCGACAAGGAGACTTGCTCTCACCCTATCTCTATATCCTATGTGCGGAAGCTCTTACACAAATGCTTAATGCTGCAACAGCCACTAGGGAGCTACATGCTTTTCAAGCAAGCCGTGGTGGGCCTGCTATTTCTCACCTGCTTTTCGCGGACGACTCACTCATCTTCTGCCAAGCCACTACTCATGACTGCCAGAACCTACTTTCCATCCTTAATACATACGCAACACATAGCGACCAACTCATTAATTATAATAAATCTCGTGTCCGCTTTGGTTACAGAGTCCCACAGCACACCCAATCTCAACTTGCTTCCCTCCTGAATGTCCAAACCACCACCTCTTTTGGGCGCTATCTTGGTTTACCTGAACTCCGTGGTAGAATAACCAAAGCCACATTCAAAGCCATACTTGAGCGCATTCAATCCAAAATAAGCAGCTGGTCTACCCAGTTTCTCTCCACAGCTGGAAGGGAGGTCCTCCTAAAAGCGGTCTTACAGGCGCTTCCGGCCTACGCTATGTCATGTTTTAAGCTCCCTTCTACATTGCTCAAATCCATTACCTCTGCATTTCGAAATTTCTGGTGGAAAACATCGGGTAGCAATCAAGGACTCTCATAGATCGCTTGGTCTAAATTAACGCTTTCAAAAAAGGAAGGGGGCCTGGGCTTTAGGGACCTTGCCGATTTCAATACTGCCTTACTAGCGAAACAGGGGTGGCGCATACTAACCCACTCCAAACTCCCTATTCAACCAACTTCTCAAACATAAGTACTTTCGCCACACACACTTATTATTGGCCACATTTCCCGCTTCGTCAAGTTATGCCTGGAAACATATCTTCACAAGTTTCCGCAGAATTCAACCAGGACTCAAATTTATTTTAGGCAATGGCGAAACTATTCGAGCCCTTTATGATCCTTGGCTCCCACCAGATATTTGCGTACCCACTTGCACGTCCCGCCTGCTAGTGCAAAACACTCTACCCCCAACAACACCCGCCAGTTTTTTCCTCTCCCCATATACGCGTTCTTGGGACACGAACAAACTGCAAGCCTTCATTCACCCCAATGATCACCCCACGCATCCTATCACTAGACCGTCTCTCACCAACGCACCAGATACGATCATATGGCCTTTCACTAGAACTGGTGATTACACGGTTCGATCTGGTTATCATTACCTCCGAACCCCTACCACACATCCACTAATACAATTCCCTTTCAAGGCACTTTGGGTCCCACCAAAGCTAAAGCATTTCTGGTGGCATGCAATTCATAACGGCTTACCAACACTATTGAACCTTAACACACGCGAACTGCATCTCTCACCTACATGCTTAATGTGTGGCGAGGCAGATGAATCTATCCACCATCTCCTCTTCAACTGCAGGGTGAGAAGGGAAGTGTGGGAACTTTCACCATTACCACTGAATTTTGGAGATCACCAAATGCCCACAATCGCACATACCCTATTGGAGGTTCTCTCGACCATTACCCCGGACCATTTACCCCTCCTCAGTACCATCGCATGGCGACTATGGAAAGCACGCAACGACCTCTGCTTCAGGAACCACCGCTGGCCAATCCCTAGTATTATTACACAGGCACTACATGATACTACGAAATGGACCACATCAACCATATCCCATACAAACACGACTCACCACCAACCACCAGGTAATCACCCTCAGCACCCCCCAATCCCAATTCCTCCATCGATTACTAATTCCCCCTTCTATTGCCTTGTGGATGGCTCATGGTCAAACGAATCCAATCCTTGTGGCATAGCATGGACCTTACATTACCATAACTCCCATCAAGTTATATGTCTTGGTTTTACGTTCCTACCACCTCGCCCATCACCAGAGGCTGTGGAAGCCGAGGCTTTACTATTTGCGGTTACTTGCGTACGTATCCTTAACTACACCGATGTAGTATTTGGTACGGACAGTCAAGTCCTTATCAAAGCAATCACCTCAACACATGCTTCGCTTCAGTCACACACTCTCCCTACCACGCCCCTGGCTTCATATTGTTACGATCTCCTTCCCTATGTCGAGCCCTCTTCACTGTTTTATACTCATCGTTCTTTCAATGTACTAGCAGACTCACATGCAAAATATGCTATACAATTACATGTATCTCCAACAATACGTTGGTCTGTTACTTAACATGACAATAAAATCACTAGTTGACAAAAAAAGTCCACTAACCTGCTCTGCCTCCAGTCGTCACCTTAAACATTTTTTCTCCCAGTTTCTTTGCAACTTAATAAAGCAACGGCTATGATTGTATTACATCGATGACTTCAGATCCAATCAACGGCCCCACGTTCATCTCTTTCTCTCCTATGATGCACGGGGACGGCATAAGAGTGACGTCTCCAGTACCAGCAGTGATTCCGGGACGGGGACAGCACATGGATGGCATATGGACGTCTCCAAAATGTTTCAGAGGAGGAGGGGACGGCAAAAGATTTTGGGGACGGCACGGGAACAACATAGGGAAGAAGCCGAAACGTTTTTGATGTATAATGGCATAATTTTGTAAAGATTTCATTATTTACTTTTTTAATATGTTATAAGTTTTGATAACTAATAAAAAAAACACGTCCTTTTCTAGGGTTAAAAAGTTTAATCCACCTTTTGTTAATCTTAAACAAAACCCTTTCTCTTCCTCTTCTTTATCAATTATCAATTCACAGTTTCACACACACATCTAAAGAATAAAGAAAAGACAATAAGTTCAATTATCTAACATCGTTAAAGAAGAGATCGATCTTAGATAGTATTAATATTAAATACAATTTCGTTTGTTTCATGTAAGTATTATTTTTTTGGTTTGTACTGTAACTTTACGAAGAGTATATTAGAGAAGAAAACAAACTATGTATTTGGTTTTTTCATGTTTTTTATCAATTATATGCTTCTCAAACTTTTTATGTGTGTACTGTTTTTGTTTTGTCCATATACAAACTTCTCATTTTTTTCCAGGTTAATCATATTAATTATGACTTCTCAAGGAGCAAGTGATAATGTTGACAATGGTTCAGAAGAAGCTCCATTATGGATCTACGTGACTAAATTAGAGAAAGTAGGAGTAAAAGGAGGCACTTGGAAATTTAAGTGCAATATTTGCAATGAAAATCGACAAGGCTCGTATTCCAGAATTAGAGCTCATCTACTTGGAATTAAAAACCAAGGTATTATTGTATGTAAGAAAGCAACAAGGAGTCAAAGAGATGAGATGCAGAAGCTGGAAGGTGCGTTTGAGAAGAAGAAAAACGATAGTGGTTCTCGAGCGA
>OVAV01002008.1:0-11954 GCA_900406375.1 Iberis amara
CTGAAAAGGAGAAGGTAGATATATTAGATGAAGCTATGTTATGCATAGTTGTGCATCATGGTATTGGTGTTGGAGCTTTGACTCTGTTCATTGCAAGGAGTGATGATCCGTTCGTAAGTAGGCATAAGGATATGAGGGGTTATCTGTTNGAAGGACAAGATGCAACAGAAGTTACAGCAGAAGCTGGAGAAGAAGATGGAGAAGACTATGACAGTGATAGTAGCTATGCTGAACATGTAGAGGATAATATAAGTAGCAGTGATAGTGAGCATGAGAATGGGTCTAGTTCCAGGAAGAAATCAATCTTCAGGTTGGGACATAAGTTTGCAAACATGGATGAGTTAAAAAGGTGTATCATCAAGTATGCAGTGAAGAAAAAGAGAGACATTAAGTTTGACAAATCTGAGAAGAAGCGTCTAGTGGCTATATGCTCATATAAGACCCGTCCATGGAGAATAAGTAGGACCATAAACTCTAGTTCTCCTAGAGTGGTGATTAGATCATACCATGAAGAGCATGGTTGCATATGGCAAGGCCAAATCTCTCTTCTTACAAATACTAGGATTGCTAATTTGTATTTGGAGGATTTCAGAATTAATCCTCACATATCATCTTCACAATTGCAGTTGATGCTTCTCAAACGCAACATCAATGTTTCTGACACTAAGTGTGAGAGGTCAAGACTGTGTTTTCTACAAACTTTTTATGATGAATCCTCGGAAACATTTGGCAGATTGTATGACTACGTTGAATAGTTAAAGAGGAGTAATCATGGATCCACAGTGGAATTGGATGTGAGGCAGGGTATGTTTAACAGATTCTATGTATGTTTCAAAGCTTTAAAAGATGGTTGGAGATCAAGCTTTTGGAAGATCATTCCCATTGATGGTACTTTCCTTAAGTGGAGGATGAACGGAATGTTGTTGATAGCTTGTGGGAGAGAATCAAACGAACAGATGTTCCCAATTGCTTGGGCATTGTCGATATTGAGAACAAGGACAATTGGATTTGGTTCTTCGAACATCTTTAAGAAGACTTAGGCTTAGAGGAAGGAAATGGTCTGACTTTAGCTAGTGATCAACAAAAGGGACTAATACTTGTTGTTAAGGTTGTCTTGCCATACGCTGAGCACAGGTTAGACAATTCTTTCATACCTGATAAATTTTTTTGTTGTACAGAATTAATAGACTTTACATGTGTTCTTTTAGGCTATGTGCTAGACATGTTTACAGTAACTGGAAGAAGAAGAATAGTGAAGCTATATTAGAAAACTTGTTTTGGGGAGCAGCTGATGCTTATTACAAAGAAGCTTTTGACAAGAAAGTGCAAGAAATTAAGAAGTATTCCTTGGCTGCTTATAAAGACTTGCATATCAACATTGGTTGTCCTTGGTCCAGGTAANTGGTCCAGGTAAGTGAATACCTAAAAGTATGAATCTTGTGTCTGTGTTTAACATATCTGTCTTTCATAGGGCATTCTTCACAGAGAACTCTTCATGTGTTGCTGTTGAGAACAACTTAGGGGAGTCATTCAATGCAGCTATAAGGATAGCCANAGCCTGTGGTTCAAATGCTTGAGGAGATAAGGCAGAAGGTTATGCTAGGTAATGAGAAGAAGCAAGCTGAAGCACAAAGGTTGAAAGGAGACTATGTTCCTAAAGCTCTTGCTGTGTTGGATGAGCATATTGAGCGAACGAAGAATTGCAGACCATTAAAACTTCTATTGTCTTTATGTAGTTGCCTACTTTTAGTACTGTCTTTTGGTATTGGTAACATTTAAAACTTCTATTGTCTTTTGGTATTGGTATTGGTATTGTCTTTTGCTATTTGTGTTGTAGTATTGTATTGGCAACATTTGGCAAGAAGGAAACATAGTCCAATTAAAAAAACATGTCTTAACAGTCTTAACATAGTCTTAACATGATACAAGGATACCAACA
The DNA here is from genome assembly GCA_900406375.1 of Iberis amara. NCBI lineage: Eukaryota > Viridiplantae > Streptophyta > Magnoliopsida > Brassicales > Brassicaceae > Iberis > Iberis amara. Next base: position 1,940 of record OVAV01002008.1, read on the forward strand.
ATCACATAAACCACAACAACAGATAAGAACACCATAAAAGCACATATAAAGCACATAGTCTAACTCAACAATCTCCATAATCTTTTTCAACTCAGCAATCTCCATATTCTTCTTCTCTAAAGACTCTTCTAACAACATGAGTTTGTATATATCCTCGTCTACCTTCAATTGGCTTGGAATGCCTTCACTTTGAGCTCCAACGGCTGCTGCCTTTGCAGCACAAATTTCAAACCACTAAATCCATAACATTCAAAATCAAATTAAAGAACATTCACCTGATTAAAGAACAACTCATTACTGAACAAGAAACCACTAAGAAGTCAAGTAATTACTATGACCAAAACAGTACTACTAGTAGAAGAGATTCAACTCTTCTAACTCCTTCAGGTAAACATATTAACAACAACAATACTAAGAGTTTAACTTTAATTCACAGAGACTAAAGAGAAAGAGAGACTTTATGTTTGTGTAGGAAGGAGAAACTCAGAGCTCCCTACTCGTTTAAGATCAAAGAATGTAGGAAAAGCTGTGATGAACAACAACAAAGGAACATAGAGAAATAAAAAACTAGATAATTCGACCTCAATTCACAACAGTCAGAATCAAATTAAAGAATATTTAGAGCGTTACTTGGTTAATTAAAGAACATTGAGAAATAAAAGAGCTTACAGTTGGATTTGTGTTTGTATTCATGAACTGGATGTGACTATCGTCTTCCGGGTCACACCAATTGACCCCACTCGTTACTTCATCATCTTCACCATAATAGCCAAAACCGGGAGCTTGGGTTGGATCGCTCAGAGAGTTACTGTAATCTTGCCCCATTCCGCTCGACAACACTCGATAACACTTGATTTCGCTCTCTCTCTCACTCTCACTCTCTCTCGATTTCGTTCTCTCTCACACTGAGAAGAACCCTAATGCGAAATTGATCCCTAGTTCAATTTTAATTCCATACTGAAGACTATTAGTCGTTTCCAAAAGACAACAAAATGCAGCGTTTAATTTGACCGTTAATTATACACGGTCAGTTAACGCGTGGGTTGTATTGCGGTTTGACCTTCACCTTACGGTTTGACTTGCATTTAATTGACCTCACGGTTTGATTTGTCTATTTAATAAATATTGCGGTTTTTTTTGCATAAAACCCTTTAAAACGTTATGTTTTGTTGGAAGAAGATGTGATTTTATCGTTGTCCAATTTATTATTTTTATAAGTTCTCTATTTCATGAAGATAAGTGTTAAAACGTAAATAATTTTGGACCTTTTACAACTTTTGTAGTTACAAAATTATGTATATACCCATTGACAACAAAGAAATATAAGAGAAAATCACGTTGTAGAAGAAATGTGATTTTTCTAGGATAAAGTTTTATAATGGGCAAACAAACTTCTCTCTTCTATCTCTCGGTCAAGGAAGTTCGATTAATAAAGAGGGAGCTAGAGAGTTCTCCACCCAGCGGCGCATGGTGAACCGTGACTTGGGGTCACCAGTGATTCCAGCACCAGTGGTCATGCGGTCTCAAGTTTCAATTTCACAAACCAATCTACATTTCTTTCTATCAGATCTGCTTCAAATCATGGCGAAAGGAGGCGAAGTGAAGCAACTGCATAACGGCTGGGCTTGAACTCCGCAACGTACGGTAAGTAAGTTGTCGGCTGGTGGGTGAAGATTAGGTCTAGAGTCCTCGGTTAAGGATGTATTTTATATGTCGTAGGGGGTTTCGGCTAGCAAGGCATGTGTAGGGGACGACGCTAAAGTAACGTTAAAGATCACCATCCTTTCTCCTCTGGCTTCTTTCTTCTACGATTTGTGTGCATGCGACTGACAAGATCGGATATGTTTCTTCCTCTACTTCGCCTCCTCTCATTGTGGTTGTCGGATGGTAATCCCAGCCACCCTAGGCTTGATCTCGCCACTCCAGCGCCATACCACATTTTTTGGTGGGTTTACAACAAAGGGAGTGGTAGCTGCAGAGAGTATTCTTCAGTAGATTAAGGTTTTTTTTTAGGTTTTTGGTTTAATATCTCGATTTAATTTGGTTATGTTAAATCTGGATTCTCTTATAAATTGTATCAGATCGATTTGGGTCAATTTTTTTTTTTGTTGGGTTTGTTGTATGTGGTTTAGGTTCGTAAGGGTTAAGTGAGTCTAATCTGAAAATAAGCCTTATATTTTAATTGAAAACCAATTACAAAAAATGTTACTTATGAGTCATATATAAAATTTGATTATTTTAAGGGCTATTTACGAGCTCTACCATAACCTCAACAAATATTTTAAAAAATACCATATTATTTATTTCTTTTGTTATATACCATAAAAGAAGTCAAAGTGGTAGAACCAAAATGACTAAAATGTCCCCCAATTTTGTTGAGCTGTTTGAGCGGGAGTTTGATGTTGTACTTGCATCATTAATATTGATAAGAAAGGCTAATTAAAGCTAGAAAACTTTTGGGTAAAAAGAGTTAATTGATCTTAGGTTAAGTAAATGGCCATTAAATTGGTTGGAGGCAGACAAGAGTTGCCACATGATGAGCATTAATTTATTTTTTTATTATTTTTATTATGGTGTTGTAGTTTGCTTGTAAGAGAAGCTATTGGGTTGGGTTTTATTCAGTGGACGAGAGGAGTGTAGTGGACAAGTAAAATTGTAGAATCTAATTTTGGAAAACTACAACACCAACATGTTTATAGGATGTGAAATGGACAAATAGTGGGTACGGATCTACTAGATATAGATAACATCTAACACAACAATGTCTATATCTAGTTACGTCCATCATTAACAACAATCTCGTCCATCACACAACATCAAATAAAACAAAAGATTTTGGCCATTTCGGTTTATCCACATAAAACAATGTCTATATATTGTTTGTCAACATACAAAAATTATCATACCATTGTTATCATAAAATAAATATCGTCCATTAGACAACATCTTACAAAACAATGTCTATATCTAGTTACGTCCATCGTTAACAACACTCTCGTCCATCACATAACATCAAACTAAACAACTTAAATTTTGTCCATTTTGTTTTGTCCACGCACAACAATGTCTATATATAGGTTTTCCACACACAACAACATCAAACACAACAATGGACAACACTATCTCGTCCATTTTCAAATCATAAATTACTGGTCCTAAGAACAATCTCGTCCATTTCACATACACAAACAGTTGGTCCACACAACTACATTTTGTCCATTTTACCATGTACTCGATCAAGTACGTATAGCCTCTGAGGTAGGCGGGGGGAATTTAACTTAATCACTTGCTCGCTGTGGACAAGAATGGTTGTTGAGGACATAACTATCTGTGATGCGTGGACCACATCAGATGCTCTATTTTTTGGTCCACTCGGGTTGGGGTTTTCATTGTGGACCAAATTCGAATCTACTACTACCGTGGACGAATGTCGCCGAGTCTGATGGACAATGTTGAGATCCTATCCTTGTGCGTTTTCATCCGAAAGTGTTTGAATATGGTGGACATGATCTGGTTCTGTCACGGTTTGCTTGTTTATTTGGTCCACCGATGTAGAGAGAGAGAGAGAGAGAGAGAGAGAGAGAGATGAAGAGATAGAAGAAATTGGAAAGAGGAGTTGTTTTAGAGTTTCTTCCCATATCAGAAATCTTTTCTTATTCTATTTTTTGAATTATGGTTTTATCTTTATATAGCTTTTTAATGGAACAATGGTTATATCTTCTTCGACATATCTTCATCTTCCTTAGAAAGAGAGAAATTTTCGGATAGAGAGAGAGTGAGAAGGTTATTGGAGAAGATGAGTCAAAAGGCATGTGCAACACTTTATTTTTAAAAAATTTAAAAAATTGAATTATTTTTTTTATTAATCAATCAAAGTCAGAAGGGTAACATAGTCAAATATTTTTACTCAATATGGTAGTTTCTTTAAAGTAATACCATTATGGTATTTTTCATAAAGTAGCTGAAAAATATGGTATATTGAGTAATTTTCTCTTATTTTAAGTGGTAAATTAATTTTGTACATTTAGAGGTCAAATGTAGACTCGGCTCTTACATTTTAAAGACTGCAATCTAAATAAAAATAGGCTATATTTGCATAATTTTTAAAAAAAGAGTTATTTTCTTAACTAAAATTTTAAAATTGAGAACATGTTGCAAACTCATGCTTGCTCTGCTTGACTTCAAGACCAGATATGGTAAAATGTGAAATTTACCATGTTACATCTATGAGTAGAGATCGAAAACATCTTAAGGATCCAACAAAAAATAGGAATAGGTTCATACATTGGTTTCGCATCAAAGATACACAACTCAACGGTGCAAGTTTTTGTTTTCGTAAGAGAATCAGTTCAAAGTCGAATCAACAGTTGGTCAATCAAAATTCTTTCCCAAAAAGGAAAAGAGATCTTATAAAATATGTGGCTCAAGAAATTCTTTCATACATTGTATCGTGTTTTTTTATTTTTCAAAATTGTTCAGACCAAGTTAAATAACACAATTTTAAAATTTTGATGGAGCATGAGGGAAGAAAGCAAATATATCCATTGATTATGTTGTGATAAACTCTATATACGCATGAAAGATAGGGGTCTAGAATTCCAAATCTTAGAGGAGTTTAATCTAACCATCTTGGCAACACAATAATGATCTCTCTACTTTGGTCGCGTTCTTCATGGGCAATACTTCATATATATATTATAGTAGGCTTGAAATACAAATGCCTAATTGACCTTCTTATGAATGGAAAAGATTAGTATCCAATACCTGAGTTTGGGATGAATCATGGCTATCAGTCAAGAGATCATATTATTTAGGTAAAATCCTTGATTGATTATGAGACAAAAAAAATAGAAGGTGGACATACTCCAGGAGTTATTCTCTCTTGAGGATTTTCCATTATCCATGTAATATAACCGAGTAGGATTTTCTCATCAAAAAAAAAAAAAAAAAAAAAAAAAAAAAAAAAAAAANATATTGTTGATCTTTTACTAAATCATAGAACTACACTTTTAAATCTAGATGTTGGATCGCAAAAAAGATAACTCGTCCTACTTTTGATCCCCTCTTTAGAAGTTGAGTGTCTCAACACTAATGGCACAAGCTTAAAATTTAAAAACTACACAAAAACTTAAACATATTGTGTGCCAATACCTATTGGGGGTACTTGTCAACGACTTTGTTTTAGACATTTTGGGAGACAAACCATGTCCAATTTGTGGTGCAAAAGAAGAAACAACAAACCATCTTTTGTTTGAGTGTTCTCCCTCAAGACAAGCATGAGGGTGTTCACCTATACCATAAATGCCATATTTTTCACCACTTTGGTTTACTGCAACTTTGACCTCCTTTTTTGAAATGAGCCGATAATTCAGAGACGAGGTGGAATATATTCACTTTTTCCCCATCGTTGTAATGGTTTATTTGGAAATCTCATAATATATGTTTTTCTGATAATATAGATAAATTCGCACAAGAAACGCTAAATCGTATAGTGTATTGTACAAGTTTGGAAAAAAACTGTTCAAATAGAGAATGTGTCACTTAAAGAAGAAGAACCAACACCTAGTACCAATATCTCGAACCTGAGATTCGTTTCAGCTTCAAGTTCTCGGGTGTGCCAATTAGATGGGTCGTGGTGTAGTTTAACAAATAAAAATGGATTTGGATGGATAGTACTTGAAGATGACCATATTATCCTTGGGTCTCAAGGGTTCTAGTCGGAACTTGTCTCTCTTACATGTCTAGTCAGAATCTCTGCCATTGCCTATAGAATGTTTAATTTCGGCAAATTTGGCCAACATTCATTTCAATATAGATTTGTTAGATTTAATCTTCCTGATAGACAATCCAACAGTATTTATGTACGAATTTGAAGATTTTTTGCTTTTAAAATTAGGGAAAATTCTATATTAATACACTAATTGTGTTCTAATTACCATTTTTATACACGAACTATTCGAATACCCAACTTAATACACCAACGAAATTGTTTGTCCAGTTTAATACACAAACTATCAATATCTACCCATTTTATCCGGGCTCGGTTACTTGCCGTTAAAGGCACCGTTAACTTTAAAAAATTTTAATTTAAAAACATTAAAAAAATCCATAAAAATTCAAAACAAATTATAAAAAATTAAGAAAATTTTCGAGGAATTCTAAAAATAAATCAAGAAAAATATAATAGTTGATGATGATGGTTGAAAATATTATTCATTGTGAAGCATTTCTTAAAAAATTTTGATGTAATATTACATTAGATACCATTAAAATAGAAATATCTTTTTTAAACTAATTAAGGATATAATTGAAAATAAACTTCATTAGATTAGTACTTTAAAAAAAAGTCAACATGCTCTACTTGTGAAAAAGTAACAAAAAGAATAACCAATTAGTTTGGAATTTCTAAGATTTTCTAAAATTAATTGAGTAAATATTAAAGAACCTTTTGAATATGTTACAACTTTTTATATGTTTTTGTTTACATTTTAAAATATGATTTCCTTTGGAAATTTTCTGAATTTCTATAATTTGTTTTTGAATTTGTTGGATTTTTAATCAATTTTTAATATTTTTTAATTGAAAAACAAAAAGTTAACGGTGCCTTAAACATCAAGTAACCGAACCCGTGTAAAATGGGCAGATATTGATAGTTTGTGTATTAAACTGGGCAAACATTTTAGTTGATGTATTAAGTTGGGTATTGGAATAGTTTGTGCATTAAAAGAGTAATTGGAACACTATTGTTGTATTAAAATGAAATTTTCCCTTAAAATTATATTTTCATGTTTTATCATTTCGTTTATTTTATGTAGGTTAAGCTTCCATACATATTGGCCATGTTCTTTTATATATCGCTAACAACAACGACACCTTATGTTTTTTATTATGTAATTGCTGTGACGTGTCGCTGTGTTGTTTGTTTGGTTGTTGTTGCAATTTGTTGCTACTATGTCCGTTTGGTTGTCGCAACGATTTATTTTTTAATTCAAATTTTCTTTACTCCAAAATATGTTTTTAATTCGAAATATAACATTATGTTTTTAAGATTATTTAATTGACTATCACATATTTAAGAACACCAATAGTTTATTTTAGTTGTTTTATTTCATATTTCCTTAGTTTTTGTCACATATCTTATATATTTAAATTTTTATGGTTTGATAATTTTTTACAATGATATATGAACTCCTACATAATAATATATTTTCCTTTGTAAAAAAGTTATATAAAAACAATAAATATTTTAAGATAAAAGTTTAATAGTTTAAGACAAAATATGGATGGTCTGAAATTATTTATACTATATTATTAAATTTGGTTATATACTATATATAAATAAATATATATATATATATTAACTCTTTTGTTTTAAATTTTAAAATCTTATAATAAAAAGATATTCTTACAAAATATCTAAAAAAAGTTTATATACTATATATAATCAAATTTAATAATACAAAATTAATTTAATTTTACTTATATATTTTTATAATTTTCTTAGCTTAATTTAATTTAACTAATTTTAACTATTTTAATATTTGAATTTATTTTAATATATTTAAGTTTTTTGAATTTACTTTTTATATATTTAATTTTTTGAATTTATATTAATATTTTCAATGTAGTATTTTTATTAATTTTATAGTAGCCATCGCTGCAATTATTGTTGTTCGTTTTGATGTTGCGGCGATCTACTAGTGAAAAACCCAACAAGCAAAAAGTGATGTTGTTATCACTGGTTTCATTCGTTGTCATTGGTCATAGCGACAAGCAAACAAACAATAACTTCTTGCTATCGCTAACGATAAGTAAACGAACAACACCATTGTAGAAATGCTAAAAATGCAATGTAAGCTCTCTTTTTCTATGTAAGTATGATGGTTCCTGTGTTACTCTCTAAGGAATAGAATGTCAAAACATCTTCTTAATAAAATTATAGTGTCTTTGTCCAAAATAGATAGTTTAATTTTATTAATTGAAAAATAGATAGTTATTGTATTGTTGAGTAATTTATCATTAACATGCAGTGTATTTACATGTAATCTTTCATCATTCGAATTTCAGTATTCTTTTTTTATTGTAATGCATTTTATTATTCAATGTTCACATTTTAATAGTTATTATTTACATTTTAATATTCACTATTTACGTGATGAAAAATATATTTTTTTGGTGAAATATTAAATTTATTAATCAAAAAAGAAAAGTGTTATGTACAATGAAGGTTGAGCTAAAACTTGTACAAAAGAGAAAGTGGTTAGTAGCTAGAAAATAGACGAGTCAAGGCGAGCTGGAAGATCCATTTCCTTGGTAGGTGGTCTTGGTTTGCCTCATTAAAACATGAATCTAAAAAACCAAGTGGGATAAAAACTAGAAGCAGAAAAAAGAATACAAACTTCGACCACATCCAGCGGATGCGGCGCTAAATGATGAGCTCGTGCCATCGGTCGAGGAGTCTGTGATAAGGCAATTGGCTGTTGTAGTTAAGACTTTTGATCCGATCTGTAATTCCTTGGGCAATGCAGTGACGAAGATATGCTGGATTGTGCTGGGGTTGAGCATGAATTCGGCCATTTCGTTCTCTCCAAACGTGATATATGGTCGATTGAAAACAAAGCCGAACGAGAATAGCATGAAGACGTTGGTGGGATGGGTGCCGAATAGCACGAAGGGTGATGGTCCAGTCGGGATTAACGTGGTGTCGGAGAAGTGGTGTACTGAGGTCGGACTAAATCGTGAAAGTTGATAGACATGCGAAGAACAAGTGATCACGTGTTTCATCTGGTTCTCCACAAAGGATGCAAGATTGCTGATGACCCCAGGCGCGCATTCTACGACCTGTAGAGAGCCTGTCAAGAACAGCAAGCCAGGAAATGAAATCATATCGTGGAACAAATTGTGAAAATTTTTTGAAAAATTTTTAAATGAAAAAAATATTATTTTACAAAGACAATTATAAATGACCTTCTTAGCAAATAAAATTTTTTTAAATGATTATTATGTTCTCAGGAAAATATTGGTTTAATTGTATTGTAAAATTTTAATATAATTTACTGCCGTTAAAAGACGACCTTACTTGAACAGGATTTGTTCTATAGACTCGTACCTCTGTATCCTTGATTTCTAAGGAGACATGCCCTTAAACCTGGTTGATGAATCATAACCGTCGATCTGAGTGTGATTAAATGGCTACGATGCCTTCTTGAGGTGTCTGTTGCTGTAGAGGAACGCTATCTAGTTTATCCTGGTCTAGGGTGGTCGGACGATTGTCTGACATATTTTCTTTTTTGAATAAGGAAAAAGGGTAAGAAAATATAAATTTAATACCGTTAAAATATTATGTTTTTCTCTAGCACAAATTAACAAGTAAGAACCTCATTTGTTATAAAGTTCTACCTTTTTCTTTATAGGAATCTCGTATTTTAAAGTTTCTTTCTTAGAATAGAAAAATTATTTTGGCGAGTTTATATTCTTTATGACCTTTTTGTTAATGAATCTAACAAAAATTAATTTTAGAATAAATATGTCGAGATTTTGCTTTTATTTTTCTTCTAGTTTTTATGTACCTTGAAAACTAACACATACTTCTTTTTCCTATTTTGCGAGATACTCCAACTTGCAGAAGCATCTTCATGGTGTGCAGAATCGGGTAAAGGGAGAACAATGAGAGATATGAGGCACTGCTCAAAACTTTTACCAGGTATACTCTTAGTTAGACAATTTGATGGGTTTGCACCTATGTGAATTTTCTGTAAATCCACAATAACATCCTCAACCACTCGAGTAAAATGATATTTTGTGTCAATGTGTTTTGTCGAGTCATGAAACAATGAGTTCTTGGCCAAGAAGATTGCATTATGTGAATCGCAAAACACTTTAAAACATTTAAAAGACTCATAATTAAAACACAATTCTTTTCAAATATCACTAAACCAAATTCCCTCGTTAGCTAGGCTATATGCTCAACCTTTGTAGTTGATAAAGCCACAACATTTTGAAGTGTTAACCTCCA
>OVAV01002009.1:0-11950 GCA_900406375.1 Iberis amara
AAAAAAAAAAAACAGAAATTGCGAAGTTTTTGGTAGAAGAAGAGAGAGCAGCCTTCTGATCAAGCCACGCCTCCTTTCTTCATCTTCCTCGTTTTCACCTTTGCTCTCTTTTATTTTTTTAATCTTCCTTTCTTCTCCATCATCTTCTCACCGCTTTTGCTTCTGTAGCGGTTTTTCCCCTTCGTTTCTGATCATATCTCTTCTCTTTCGTCTGCCATCATCGCGATAGCTTTCTCTTTTGCTTCTTATTTGAGAAGGTTGGGTTATTTTTTTCACGCAACCGTTTTTTCTTATTTTTGTGCTTCTTAGATCGTTAATTGATCTTCATCGATGTTACGATTTTGGATTCTTTTGATTTCTGGTTTAATTGACTATTGTGATCGTCGTTTTGATTCATTGGTTAAGCGATTAAGAGAAGTGATTGTTCAATTAGGTTCGAATGTTCATCTTCTTGCTTATAGATCCACACAAGTTCAATAGATTTAAACTTGTGTGTTCATAGTTTAGTGAATTTTAATAGCTTTTCTCTAATTGATCAAAATAGAATGCATTTTACTGTTCTAATGATCTGCATTTTTCTGAATCTAATCGTGCACTAACTCTAAAGCTTGTTCTCATTCTATGATTTCTCCAGAGTATTACTTATATGGGCTAAACTAAGAGTTTCATGGGAGTTGTGGAGGATACTGAACCTCCTTTAAAACGTGCAAAAACACTCACTGACGAATCGAACTGCTTCTCTGTTAGTGTGAACAACTCTTTGGGAGATCTGATGGCAAGGCCTTTAACCTCTCTAGGTGATGATGATACTACTACTATTGGTTGCAAAGGAGTCATTAAAAAAACCGAATTCGTTAGGATAATCACTAGTGCTCTTTATTCTCTTGGATTTGATAAAACCGGAGCTATGTTAGAGGAAGAATCTGGAATTCCTCTCCACAATTCTGTTGTTAAGATGTTTCTGCAGCAGGTAAAAGATGGAAAATGGGATGAAAGTGTAATAACATTGCACAAAATCGGTCTTCTCGATGAAAAGGTTGTTAAATCTGCGTCTTTCTTACTATTAGAGCAAAAGTTCTTAGATCTTCTGAAGGTTGATAAGATCAATGATGCGCTTAGCACTTTAAGGAATGAGATTGCACCTCTTGATATTAATACAAAGCGTGTTCGAGAGCTCGCTACTTCCCTTATGTTACCTTCAAGTCCATCTAATGGAAGTGTGAATTCAAGGTTTAAGGTTCTTGAGGAACTGCAAAAGTTGCTTCCTGCTTCTGTTATAATCCCTGAAAAGAGGTTGGAGTGTTTAGTTGAGAATTCTCTTTATATTCAGAGGGATTCTTGTGTTTTCCATAATACTTTGGATAGTGATTTGTCTTTGTATTGTGACCATCAATGCGGGAAGCAACAAATTCCTTCTCAAGCTGTTCAGGTTAGGCTATTCTGATATGTTAATGTTAATCTTGAGTTTTTCGGAACTATTAGAGATTCACATTCATTAAAGTTCTCTCTATGTGAATGGTTCAGATCTTGGAGTCACATACTGATGAAGTTTGGTTCTTAGAATTCTCACATAATGGCAAATACTTGGCTTCTTCTTCCAAGGATCAGACTGCAATTATATGGGAGGTAGGAATCAGAGTTTTGGCTAAACTGTTACCTATCTAATCGAGGCGATTAGTTTGCTGATTCACTTAAGAATTTACTTTTTCAGATCAATGAAGATGGACGCATTTCATTAAAGCACACACTTGTTGGACACCAGAAACCCGTGATCGCAATCTTATGGAGTTCTGATGATCTTCAAGTTCTTACTTGTGGAGCAGAAGAGGTTATCAGACGATGGAATGTTGAATCAGGTGACTGTATTCACACATATGAAAAACTCGGTAGCAGTCCCGTTTCTTGTGCTTGGTTACCTAACGGACAGGGGATAATCGCCGGGATGCTAGACAAAAGCATCTGTATGTGGGATTTAGATGGTAGAGAAATGGAATGTTGGAAAGGTCAAAGGACACAAAAGGTCTCAGATGTAGCAATGACTGAAGATGGAAAGTGGCTTGTATGTGTATGTAAAGACTCTGTGATATCTATGTTTGATAGAGAAACTGAAATTGAGAAGTTGATTGAAGAAGAAGACATGATTACTTCGTTTTCGGTTTCTAATGACAACAAACATCTTTTGGTAAATCTACTTAATCAAGAAATCCGTCTGTGGAATGTTGAAGGTGATCCCAAGATTGTGTCGAAGTACAAAGGCTACAAGAGTTCAAGATTCATCATTAGATCATGCTTTGGTGGGTATAAACAATCTTTCATTGCTAGTGGAAGTGAGGATTCTCAGGTAAAATTCTGCTCTGTTCTTCTCATAGTATTCATCACATAGGTTCATAAAAGGACATAGGTAAGTCAAAACTAAGATAATCTGAGGTGTGATTGTTATCAATTTAGACAGAACATAATCAAATATGAAATTACAGTATCTGTCCTTAGAATAGTTGCAGAATAGCCAGAATTTAGGGGTGGGCATTTGGTTTTTTCGGATTTTCGGTTCGGTTTTTCGTTCTTAAAGTTCGGTTTATTCAGTTCGAAAACTTAATTTCGGTTAAATTTTGGATAATTTTCAGTTTATTTTAGCTAGTTCGGTTCGGTTAATATAGTGTAAAATCAAATTGTTGCCGAACCTAACCGAACCGAAAACCGAACTAATATACGAATTTAAACCAAAATAACCGAATAAATCGAACCAATCGAACCGAATTAACCGAACTAAATTCGGTTCGTTTCGGTTTATTCGGTTTGGTTTAAATGCCTAGCCCTAAGCCGGATGGTGATAGTCCAGTCTCTGTTTCACAACATTGAAGAATGGTTCCTTCTTTATTCAACTCATCTCTGTGCGAGTTTTACCCGAATTATGGTGAAGTTTTATGGTATTTGCAGGTATACATATGGCACAGATCTACAGGGAAACTAATCCTTCAGCTACCAGGCCACGCAGGAGCGGTTAACTGCGTGAGCTGGAGCCCGACGAATCTGCACATGTTTGCTTCAGCAAGCGATGATGGAACCATAAGAATATGGGGACTTGACCAGATTAACCAGAAGAAGAAAGAGCAAGTGCAAGGAAGTAGTAGCAATGGTGTGATTCACCAATGCAATGGGAAGTGATTATGATTTAAATAAATAAATTATCTTAGTAACTATTTAACAGTTATTTTGTTTCTTCTTCTTCATTTCCTTCTATTTGTTTTGCTTCCTTTGGTAAACTAAAGAAGTCAAAAGCTTTTTTTTTTATTATTATTTCTGAACTCATCAATGAAGATCTTCTTCTTGTTTGCTCATGATAATTCACTATACAATCAAAAGGTAAAACTCGAAATCTTACTATCTTTATACATTATCAGGCCAGAACTCTCTGAAAAAAGCTCGATCAAATTCTTTTTCCTGTAAACGTTGTTCATGCTCAATCATCTTCCTCATTTTCTTGGAAAGTTTCTTGGTCTTCTTTGGAGTTTCTTCAGCCTGAAATTCAGAGTGAGAAGGAAAACTTTAGAGGAGAGAGAGATATGTGCATTAGCACTAGCTTACTCAAATTCTACTTTGAAACTAAACCTTTTCACTTTGTCTAGAATCTGTAGCATGAGGCTTTGTAGCTTTTCTCTTGGTTGTTTTAACAGCTCCTAGTCCTAGTTTGTTATGTTTCTGTTCTGGTTGAACAGGCACCAACATACCCTGTTTGAAGAAAAAGACCAAACTGTTTAGGATGAATAAGGGTGTTTGATTAGAGAAACTCTTATGGAATGAAGCATAAAGCAAGATAATATTGGCCAAGAAAAGTTCAAAATCAGTATCAATCACAACTCTAGCTCATCTTTTCTAGTGGTTGTACATTTTCAGCAAGATATACTGCATTAATGAATGTGATTCTGCAACTAAATAGAACCAGAATTGATACAAGTACATGTGAATTTTACCTGTTGAGCGATTCCAAGACCAGTTCCTTCCTTCCAGCCTTGCTTCTTTAGGAGCTGCAATATTACAATGTTACACAATTGGTTTAACACTTAGTAGACACTTTAGACAAGAACATCAGATAAAGAACAAGGCTTGGCATAAATACCTGAAAACCAATGTTGGAAGAATTGATAGCAGCATATGAACTGCTTGATCCAGAGGACTCACTCATAGTATTCAACACCTGAATTAAGTAACTTAATCATCAAAAAAACCTACACCTATACTTCTTTTACTCTATTATGTCACAACTAGATTGAAAAAGAAGGAACAAGAGAGACTTCAAATGCAACATTACTTACTTTTTCACTGTTTTGAGATATCATAGCCTGAGACTCTGAGACTTCTATTTTCTTCCTACTTTGTATCTTTTGGTTTCCAAGTTTGCAATAATTTCACCTACAGGCACCACCACAGTCCCCTGCTTGCAATTAGGGCATGTCAGAGAAATCATACTCAATGTATATGATCTCTAAAGATAACAAAGCAAGTAGAAATTGGCTATCTACACACACTTGACTTCTTGCCAATCTACTAAAACAACACTACGAGAACGTTATTATATTTACAACTTGTTGAATCTGAGGAATCTTCAATAACAAATCAAAACCTAAATACAATTATTCAGCCATAGCTTTGATTGTTTGTTGTTGTCTTAAACTATTACTGTCAAACGCATGATTCTTTACACCGATTCATGTTCTCGACATAGATTTCACTCGAATCTATGAGTAAAACATGGCAAATTTCATAGACCATGAACCTAAATCATCAAAAAGATTGGAGATAAAAGAAATAGACGCAACTCACCCAAAACCCAACGAATTACCAGAAAATTAATCACTATCTTGGCTAAAAAGAATGTAGAAGGTTTCTTTATCTTCTTCCTTTCTCTCTTTATCGAACCACCGCCTCTGCTTATCGCCGGCCTGAGGCGGTTAAACGACTTAAGTATTTGGACGACGATTCGGAAATTTGAGAAAGTTTTTAAAATCGCCTCATATGTTTATAAATGATAATATTCGCCCATTAGTTTATATATTGGGCCAGGCCTGAGAAAGGCCCATTACTCGTTTGGTCGGTCTCAGGTAGAGAGGAATCATTACTCCCTCCGATCAAGCTTCTCCGTCGTCGTGTGGCCTTCGAACAAAGATCAGTCTCTCTCTCCGATTACTTCGCGGAAATTACTTCAGAAAATGGTATTCAATCAGTTTCGCACAGTCGTTTTTGATGATTTTCGGTTTTTCATTTCTAGATTATGCGTTTCTTTCTCGATCACATTTGTTAGGGTTTTCGGAATTTAGGACTGGAGAGTTTCAAATTGCGACATTACTCTTGTTGTATAGATCTAATGGACTTTGGTTGATTTTGGAATTTGATGATAGGCACCTATTAGATTTAGAGGTATTCTTGGTTTGCAGAGAGGAGTATCAATTTGGAAGAGAAGTAACAGATTTGCTTCAGCTTTGACTTCATTTAGCACCCAAGCTGCATCTACTTCTAACACTCCACAGCCACCACCGCCTCCTCCACCTCCGGAAAAGACTCATTTCGGTGGTCTCAAGGATGAAGATCGGATTTTTACCAATCTCTATGGTCTTCATGATCCTTTTCTCAAAGGGGCGATGAAGAGAGGTGATTGGTACAGGACTAAAGATTTGGTACTTAAGGGAACTGATTGGATTGTAAATGAAATGAAAAAATCTGGTCTTCGTGGACGCGGTGGTGCTGGTTTCCCTTCTGGACTTAAATGGTCCTTTATGCCTAAAGTATCTGATGGAAGACCGTCTTATTTGGTTGTAAATGCTGATGAGAGTGAGCCTGGAACTTGTAAAGATAGGGAAATTATGCGTCATGATCCTCACAAATTGTTGGAAGGGTGTTTGATTGCTGGTGTCGGAATGAGAGCTAGTGCAGCTTATATATACATTAGAGGTGAATATGTGAATGAACGTTTGAATCTAGAGAAAGCTAGAAGAGAAGCATATGAAGCTGGTCTCTTGGGGAAGAATGCATGTGGTTCTGGTTATGATTTCGATGTTTATATCCACTTTGGCGCTGGCGCTTACATTTGCGGTGAAGAGACTGCGCTTCTCGAAAGCCTTGAAGGCAAGCAAGGAAAACCGAGGTTGAAGCCTCCGTTTCCTGCTAATGCTGGTTTATACGGTTGTCCCACAACTGTAACCAATGTTGAAACAGTGGCTGTTTCTCCTACTATTTTAAGACGTGGACCTGAGTGGTTTTCGAGTTTCGGTAGGAAGAATAACTCTGGGACAAAGCTGTTTTGTATATCAGGGCATGTAAACAAGCCATGCACAGTTGAAGAAGAGATGAGCATACCTCTAAAGGAACTCATTGAGAGGCATTGTGGAGGAGTTAGAGGTGGATGGGATAATCTACTTGCAATCATCCCTGGTGGTTCCTCTGTTCCTTTGATTCCTAAGAACATATGCGAAGATGTGCTTATGGATTTCGATGCACTCAAGGCTGTTCAATCAGGGTTAGGAACTGCTGCAGTTATTGTGATGGATAAATCGACAGATGTTGTGGATGCGATTGCGAGGCTCTCTTACTTTTATAAGCATGAAAGCTGTGGACAGTGTACTCCTTGCAGAGAAGGAACAGGTTGGCTTTGGATGATTATGGAGAGGATGAAAGTTGGTAATGCAAAGCTAGAAGAGATTGATATGCTTCATGAAGTAACTAAACAGATCGAAGGACATACAATCTGTGCATTGGGTGATGCAGCTGCATGGCCTGTACAAGGTTTGATTAGACACTTTAGACCAGAACTTGAGAGAAGGATCAAGGACCGCGCCGAAAGAGAGTTGCTACAAGCTGCTGCTTAACTACAGGTTTGTATTTCCAGTTGTTGCTGATTCATACAAAAGAGAGATCTTGATTTTAAGGTTTATTATTCTCCATGGAAATAAAAATTTAGGGTTCTTGGGATTCAAAGCTAAGAAGGCAATGTATTTGGTTAAATGTTAAAACTCTTGCTTCAAATTAGTTTTAGAAAGAGCTTTATTGCTCTTTTGCTTACTCTACTTTCTTCGTTGTTTGTGCTTGTTTTATTAACTTATAAGAGCACATTTTGGGAAACAACCAAACAATCTCTTTTCATGAATGAAATAAAAGATGTTCACTTTTTGGTTTTTAAGTAGTTTATAGTTTATAATCAATGGTTCTTTTTGGACTTTTCTGTAAAAAAATATCTATGGGGTATAAAAAGTTAGTATTTGTAACATCGTTTCTGCATTTTCTTGATTTGGAAGTCTAAATTTAAATCTATTCGAAATGAATTTACTTTTTTTTTACTACTAAATTTGTGAATTGTAAGTTTGTAACTATTCCCCGGAACGTGTAATTAGGGGTGGGTGCGGAGCAAATACCCTCCATACGAATAATCAAATTTTTTATTTGTTCCGTAGTTATTTGGATATCCAAAAATTCGGATATCCGTTGAAATCCAA
Source organism: Iberis amara (assembly GCA_900406375.1). Lineage (NCBI taxonomy): Eukaryota > Viridiplantae > Streptophyta > Magnoliopsida > Brassicales > Brassicaceae > Iberis > Iberis amara. The sequence goes on from OVAV01002009.1 coordinate 7,485, forward strand.
ATATTTCTCAGAAATCCGATCCGTTCGGTAGTAAAATTCAACATAGTAAAATATGTAAAATATTTAAGAAAATTTTATAATTTAATTAATAAAATGACAAACCTGTTAATGTAAACAACATTTTAGTTTTAGTTATATTTAATAAAATATAGTAATCATATATTTAATAAATAAGATTTTGTTAATATTATATGGAAAAAATAAAATATATTATTTGTGTAATTATTTAACTATTTAATTATATATATATATATATATATATATATGTAAAATAGAATATCAGGCTTATAAAATTTAAGTATTTGTGAATTTTTTTTTTTGACCAATTCTTAATTTTAATATTTGTTTTGTTTTATAATTTTGTGTATATCCAAATTTTACGGATCAAATCGAATCAAATTTACAGATCGGATCTTGCGTATATTTTGTTCAATCCTACGCGTAATGTCTTTTCTATGGCATTTTATTAAAAAAAAAACCGAGAAACCACCTAAGATTTATTGAGTATTTCCACAATGGAATAAAGTTTTTATAAAAAGAAGAAAAAAAAATCAAAATGATATATTCGCATTGAAATGGAGAAAGTAAAAGAAAAAAATGATTAAAAAATGGAGGTATGAAAATGATGGGACAAATTGAGAATGGGGTGGGGGGACCGGTCTGATTGGATCTTTATGGATAAAACGTCAACATCTTCCCTAACTTCGTTGTCCACCTCCCCCCACCTTTTTTTTTTTATCCCCCAGTTTCTTCCCAATTTGATAATATACTCCAAAATCAAGTTGTACAAAAAAGTATATACACATAGAACTTTTATTTACTTAATTATTCAGCATTTTAACTGTTAAAAGTATTATGGAAGAAAATCACTAGTTTTGTAAATCTTGGATTTATGAGAATAATGAATTATACCAAAAATTAAATACTTTTACACTAGCAATCAAAATATATCGATATGCATATGCGGAAAATGTTTAAATATAATATATACATTAGTATTATAGTTTTGATCCGTCTTGTAGATATTTTAAACGATTATAATATCTATATATTTTTAATAATGTAATAATAAGATTTTTCGTATCGTTTTTAGAAGTAGTTTGAAATTTGTTTTATTGGTAAAAAATAGTAGCAACACAATCTATATTTTTTTGTTATATATAACTAATTTTTCAGTTTATTGAAATATATAGAATCTTATGTCACTAAATTTTTTTAAATATTTTATTGTACAAAAAATTTTATTCATCAATCATTGCCTAATACCCCAAATGTCACACAAACAAAACATATATATATATATATATATATATGCACATGGTCAGACATCACTAGAGTGAAAAAGAAAAGTCATATGCATTATTTCTATAAAAAATAGCATTTATTCACGAGATCAATTACTGAAATAATTGGTATAAATAATTTAATTTTTCAACAAAAACATTACTCTCTATAATATATATATATTTTTTTCACATAACGAAACTAAAATAAAATAAAATAACAGGAGAATTGAGCTGTGAAAACTGTTTCAATCAATGTGTGGGCGCTTATTGTTTGAACTTTCCCTTTAACAATGGCGTTTTGACCTCTCTGTGTTATTCATTTATTCTCATTTCACTTTCTCTCTATCTCTTAAGTTTTCTCAATCCCTAGAAAAACCCCCTAATCTCAATTTCTTCTTCTTCTCTGACAATCGTTCTTATCTCTTGTATTAATTTTTCATGTTGCTTTGCCTCGTGGATAATTTCTTCGTGCTTCTGTTATTTCACAAAGAACAATCTAAATTCTTCAATTGTCTGTTCTACTTTGCTTAAGTTCTTCACTAGAGTAGGGTTTCTTCCTCCCTTAATTTTAGGAAATTTTCAATTTCGTAGGGTTTTTGATTTGTCAATAATCTTCTAGTTAGAATTTGTATCGGAATATCAAAATCAGTTTTAATTTTAGTTTAGATTTATTGTTTACTTATAAGATCTGAGTTCTTGGTGTGGTTAGCTTTTGCACAAGTAAATTAGTGATGAATGTTGAGGAAGTTAGTGATGGATCTGTGTGGAGTAGAGAAGATGATATTGCATTTGAGAGAGCTTTAGTTAATTATTATAATGATGAATCTGAAGAACGGTGGGAGAGAATTGCTTTAGATGTTCCAGGGAAAAGTATTGAACAGATTAAACAACATTATGAGATTTTAGTTGAAGATGTTAATAAGATTGAATCAGGATGTGTTCCTCTTCCTGATTATAATTCTCCTGAAAGATCAAATGGTGATGTTGGTGTTGGTGATGAAGGAGGAATCAGTAATAAGAAAGGAGGAGGAGGTAACAATCATGCCGGCGAATCTAATCAGGGAAGTAAATCAAAATCAGAACAAGAACGACGAAAGGGTATTGCTTGGACTGAGGAAGAACACAGGTGATCTTTATGCTACTAATCAGTTTCCTTAGCTGCTAAATTATTACATTCCACCTTGTTAGAGATGATAAGAGAGATGCTATCTAACCATTGAGACTATTTTGACTGTCTTTTCCACCATTTTTTGAAGCTAGATGCTGTTTAGTATTATGTTGAAACCTAGAGAAAAAGGGTACTTTTCTTGTAGAAAGGGACCAACTCTTGCTTAAAAGTTTAGTCTTCATTTACTATCTTGAAGGTGCAAGTGGATTTGGGATACTAATTGGGTAGATAAGTGTAGAACTAGAATTGAGTATGTTAATACTAAGTGGTATACAAATTAACTAATGTAACAGTGATGTCTTATCTTTCTTGTTTGAATCTTTTGGGGCTGACAATCTACCAGATCCACCCAAACTTAAGACATAGTGCTAAATAAACCTAATTTAAAATTAAATATGTGATTACCCCTATTTCAAATCTTCGAAACTTATAAACCCCTAAAACCAAAGTTCGAAACCAGAATCCACCTACGTACTGATTTTCGAAACCAAAATCCAAGACATAACGTGCCAGTACTTAGGTGGATTGAAATGGGGGTAATAAGATATTTAACTTTTAAATTAGGGTTATTTAGCACTAGACCTTAAGTTTGGTTGCATCTAGTGTTATATGATACTATTGAGGGGGAGATAGATCGTCAACCCAATCTTGCTAAGAGAGTTATAGTTTTACTAATTTGTCTGCTTGAAGCTTTTGATAGATTCTTACACCATTCTTGTAGACTTATATTCTATGTTTTGTGTGTGTTTCATGCTTGATACTATGGCCTGGAAGATTCTGGTCTCTTGGTTATGCAATGATTCTGAATCTGATGAACTCTTCTCTTTGTTTCTTCTATTTACAGATTATTTCTTCTTGGTTTGGATAAATATGGGAAAGGTGATTGGCGTAGCATTTCTCGCAACTTTGTAGTAACAAGAACACCAACACAAGTCGCGAGCCACGCTCAAAAGTATTTCATTCGACTAAACTCAATGAACAAAGACAGAAGACGATCAAGCATTCACGACATAACCAGTGTTGGTAACGCAGATGTCTCAACGCCACAAGGACCAATCACTGGTCAGAACAACAACAATAGCAACAACAATAACAACACTGTCTCTGTCTCTGCAACTGTATCTGGAGGAGGAAACAAAGTAGCCAAGCAAGCCACCTCTCAACCACCACCAGGACCTCCTCCTATGTATGGAACACCGACCATAGGTCAACCGGTAAGTGGACCACTGGTTTCAGCAGTTGGAACTCCAGTGAACCTCCCAAATCCACCTCACATGGCTTATGGAGTCCATGCTGTTCCACTTCCTGGCTCAGTGGTTCCTGGTGCACCATTGAACATAAGTCAAATGCCATACTCGATGCCGCGTACACCAACTACTCATAGGTAACCCCAAAAACACTTTCATTTGTGGTAGTGATCTTTGTTTTAGGTAAGATTGATGTGTAAAGGATTTACTGAAGCTTGTTCCTTGAATGAGTCTTTTATTACTTATTAGTTTATGAGGATTTTTTATGAGGTTCTAATAAAAGATATTAAAGATCATGTGATTACTGAAGCAATAATAATTATTATTTTTTTTTGTATGTGAACACAACAAAGTCTTGAAACAAAATATGCAAAGCAAGATCTTTATATGTTTGAGCTCTGTGAATTTTTTAAAATTTTTGTTGTTGTAATGCTTATATACATAATGTTATTTTTGATTTAGATTCATATGGATTATTAAAACTTGTATATTTTATTGTTATGGGTTTATGAACTTTAATATTTTTAATAAAATATAGTATCATTAGTTTATGACTTTTTATATTTATTGGTTTGATAATTTTTAAATCTACTAAAAATCTATAATTATTCCCAAAAAAAAGTTTTCATTCATTTTATTAAAATTATAAATCATAAAATACAATTTTCAAAATACTATGAAATATTTTGGATTATCAAAAATCTTTATAAAATTTTGTTTTTGATGAATCTATATTATTAATTGGGAAGAACTATTGGAAAAGTA
>OVAV01002010.1:0-11947 GCA_900406375.1 Iberis amara
CTCAAGCAATCTCTCTTTCGCAGCTCAAACAAAAACCGCAATTCACCTTAATATCGTTTGGTTTGGTTCCAATTGATTATCTAAAACTGATCCGTGTGTGAACTAAGACATGTTTGGATTCTTCCTCTTTTGTTCTTGAACACGAACTGATTTGTTTCTTGTTTTCGATTTTGGCAGAGCTTTGCTAAGAATTTCGTTTTGTGTAGGAAAAATGGAGGGTCTTGGGCGTTTTTATAGAGTGGAAGCAAGCTGGTGGCAGCAGCTTGGGTTACCTCTAAGGAAGGAAAACAAGGTGGTGTGCGAGCTGTGTGCTTCACCAGCTAACCTGGGTGCTTGTGTTCAACACACGCACACACACTTCCCACAAGATTACGCAGCTCTATGAGCATCTCGAGCAGACACTCATGCTGCTTAACCAGCTGTACCAAGCACACACACTGCAGGGTCCAATCATCGGTTCTTGCGGTTTGGGACTTAACTTCACGAACTGATCGAACTGCGGTCTTTCTCGNGCTTGGGTTACCTCTAAGGAAGGAAAACAAGGTGGTGTGCGAGCTGTGTGCTTCACCAGCTAACCTGGGTGCTTGTGTTCAACACACGCACACACACTTCCCACAAGATTACGCAGCTCTATGAGCATCTCGAGCAGACACTCATGCTGCTTAACCAGCTGTACCAAGCACACACACTGCAGGGTCCAATCATCGGTTCTTGCGGTTTGGGACTTAACTTCACGAACTGATCGAACTGCGGTCTTTCTCGACCAGCTTAGGATACTTAGATCGTGAGTAAACTTAGTTCAAATGGTTCTTGAGATTTCTCGGAATTACTAGCTCGTCCAACTAGCTAAGTCATCATTCTTAACGGTTCCCGGTACGTTTGCCTCGCACATTCTTTCGAAGTTCTGGTGCGGGTCATTACACCTTACATAGCATTAGTGCCATTTTCTAGAGTTCCACCAACATACATTCTCTATGCTTGAAGTGTCATTAAGCCATTTGACATAGTTTTTAATCCAAAAAACAACTTTCCTTAGTCTTTCAAACTTAAATCTTTTATTTATGCATCCAACTTAGACGTTCACTAGTGTTACACTTTATAAGGACTTGACCATGAATGCATCAAGTGAAGCCATCGAAGTTCCCACAATATAAGTCCCTCCAAGAACAATGTCTGGAACTAAGAAGCTCAATGAGAAATTCAACCAAGCTGTCCAAGCATTGCTTACCAAGGAAGGAATGGAACAAGAAGAAGACCAAGTTGAGAAGGGAGGAGCCAAGGAAACCAAAATAGACTACTTCTCAAATGAATGGCTATTGATCAACACAAGAAAGACTCTCAACATCTTAAGCATCATTCAAGGTGTGCCAACTACTTATGATTAATCTAATGAGTTTCTTGTTTCGTGTGTTGAAGGAGTTAGTCGAATTTCTTAGTTTAAGTTAGTTAAAAGTCTTTTTGTTTTCAGTTGTTTTGGTTGTTTTTATTTTTGAACGCTTTGTTGCTTTTTAAGCCCTAGAAGGCACCGTCCTAGAACCATTTCTAAGGTTCCTTTCGGACATTGTAACACCACCTTGGATTTAATATAGAAACGCATTTTCTTAACCTAAAGAAGTAGTCGTAGCCTCCTTCTTATGTTTGAGTCTTCTCGAGTGGTTTCTCCTTGAAGCTTGAAAAACTGTGACTTATCTAAGATATCTCATAAGCTTAGTGGTGTTCCATCACTTCCCCTAGTCCAAGGCTTCGTAGACAATTCCCCAAGGACAGCTATCAAGCCGGTTTGCATTGAACAACAAGGAAAAGAACCCTAGTTCATTCCTTTGCATCTCTCTCAAGCATCCGTAGGATTTATCCACCCTTGAATCTTACATCATTTGGTATCATAGTCAAAGGTTCTTAATCTATGGATCTACTTCTATCCTTTTGTTCATTGCTTGTCTATTTCGTTTTACTTTATCGCTTAGCATTTAGTCTTTGTTACTTTGCATCCTTTAAGCCAAAATCCATGAAAACAGTCCTATTGCATTTAATCATGTTAGTATCTAAGTTATTTTCATCATCTTGATAAAAAGCCAAATAAAAATTGTTAGATAGCAAGTTTGAGTCTCATTTTGTTTCATATCGCATTGTTTTCGACAGTTATTAGATTCTTCGGCCATAGTTAAGTTCGTGTGAGCAATTCTGCATTGTTGTGTGCGTTTGACCTTGCTTTGATTTTTGTAAGCCAGGAAAGTTGACAAGAACGAAGAAGAGGAAAATTTTGGTTAGGTCGATATTCATCAAGCCAAGAAAGGAAAGTAGCATCGTCATCGAGCTAGAAAAAGGAAACATCGAGCCATCGGTTAAGCCAAAAAAGGAAGTACAGAGCAGCAGCCCAAGCCAAAAAAAGGAAAAAGGCACGAGCTAACCCATCTCAGCAACCGATAGTTGTTGAGCCGGACACAAGAGCGGCCCGATAGCTCACTCGAGCCACACTCTGAGACCCGATAATTATGGAGCCGGATACAAGAGCGACCCGATAGCTCACTCGAGCCATACTCTGCGACTTGATAGTTTCCGTGCCGGACACGACACTGACCCGATAGCTTCCCTGAGCTAGATGCCGACGACCCAATAACCACCCGAGCCGAAGGAAAAACACCGACGAATCTTTCGAGCAAAATTTGGTTATCTCCGACCCAATTTTAATTCCTTTTCTTGTCTTAGCCATTGCACACACTCTAGTTACACCGTTTTACACTTTGCCTTGTATTTTCTTAGCTTTGCACCTTTACTCTGTGGATCACCAAAAGGACTAACCTAAGAATTTCTTGACTCCCACGTTAATACTATTGTTTTTTCTTTGTATGTTTGACGTGTTTGTTGAGTTTAGACAGGATTATGGGTGACCAAAATGAGCAGATTGGTTTGGCACATACCTTGATGGCGATACAAAACCGGCTGCATGAGTTGGGAGAGAGGATGGCCAGGATCGAACAACCATCTCCACCACCACCTCAACCTACTCAACCACCACCCAACGGTGTGAACCAGCCGGAAGACCCTGACATGCCCGAGATAGAAGATGACTATCAACCACTCAACTCGAGACAACATCAACCACACGAGCCTGTCCAACCACAGCGACTGAGGCATCCTGTCCATAGAGGTAGAGGGTTTGATGAACCTCCACCTAACCACCAAATTAATGATATTAAATTGATTGCTCTAACCTTTGCTGGTAAGATTGATCCAAGTGCTTACTTGGATTGGGAGAGGAGGATGGAAAGTATTTTTGACTACTATGCCTACAACGATGCTCGAAAATTGAGCCTAGCAGCTTCTTAACTCACTGAATGTGCCCTATCTTGCTGGGAGAGAGAAGTAGCAGAGAGGAGGAGGCATAGACATCAACAGCTGGGATGAGATGAAATTCAATATAAGAAAAAGTTACGTGCCACCCTATTATTATCGAGACTTAATGTACACTTACGCAGAGAAATAGGTCGGTAGAAAAATACTTTAAGGAGTTTGAGCAAGTGAATAATATGATAGATTTGGATGAAGGAGAAGAGTCCCTCATGGCTTAATTCATTTATGGACTCAATGAGAGGATAGCCAGGAAAGTAGAAAGGCAACCATACCAAGACCTCGGTGACCTCCTATACTTAGCCATTCAAGCTGAGCAACAAATAAAGAGGAAGATGTCTAGCACTACCCGGGCTAAACCCAATTGCAACAACAAAAACCCACAACCACAAAGGAGTTATGAAAAGGCTAAGCCACCGGAACTAGACTCCAATTTTAAAGACCAGTGGCCAAGGCTTCTAAACCTACACGTCCTAACACTAGAACTATAGACATAACATGTTTCAAGTGTCAAGGCAGGGATCACTACGCAAGAGACTGTCCAAATCAAAGAGTAATGATCATTACACATGACGGTGGATACGAATCACAAGAAGAACCCGAAGCTGAGGAGGGAGAGGTTGATGAAGAAATAAAGTACCCGGACAGTGGAGAGCTCTTGGTGACAAGGAGAGTGCTAAGTGTGATGATAGAACCAAAGACAGCTCAAAGAGAAAACATTTTCTACACTAGGTGTACTGTTAATGCTAAGGTATGTAGCTTGATCATATATGCTGGGTCATGCACTAACATGGCTAGCAAGTTTCTTGTTGATAAGTTATGTATCAAGTGAACTAAGCATCCTAGGCCGTATAAACTAAGGTGGCTCAATGATGATATTGAATTGAAGATCACGGACCAAGTTATTATACCTTCTAGTATAGGCTGGTACTGTGATCACATCTTGTGCGATGTAATACCAATGAAGGCTAGCCATCTTTTATTGGGAAGACCATGGAAATTAAATAAGGAAGTCATGCATAATGGTCGCACCAACCACTACTCGTTTACACATGACAAGTGTAAGTTTAGCTTAGCTCCTTTATCCCCATTGCAAGTTCATGAAATGCAACTTAAAATGGCCAAGGACTCGGAAGTTGGTAAAACAAACTTATTTGTCACTTTTCATTCAATTTCTAAGTCTTTAAAAAACAAATCCTTAGTACAACTCATGGTCTTTAGAGAAGGGTTGTTTTCAGGTGAAGGAACAGGAGAGTACCCAAAGGAAATTGCTCACTTCTTGGACCACTTTAAATATGTATTTCCGGAGGATATTTTTAACACCCTCGAACCAGATTAGGAATTAGGAGTTAGACCTAGACGGCCGGAAGTGTTACATGGATGCTCGTAGCCGGCCAGCCGTGGATTCAGGGAAAGACCCGTTCACCCAAGTTGTCCAACAACGAACAACCATCCCGCCTGATCTCGGCCTAAGGATTTTCAATCCGTTCCAAGATCGTGCGTTGTATTAGCCGGGACTAGGCTAATATCAGATGAGATCTAATTTTATTGGAATACATTTCTTTATTGATTTTTGAAATATTACAAAGGGAGCTTATCAGGAGCTTAATGCTCTAATCTACTCATTACAAATATAGTATGTACATGTTTTACAAAAGACATGCAAATCTACACCAACAACCTAAGTTCCTTTCACTCTGTATGGTGTCTCGCTAAGGTTACCTGTAACAAAAAGTAGCATCATGAGTAATCTAAGATTACTCAGTAAGAACGAGGTCTCTAAACATCAATAGATAAATATAATGCACCCAACCCAAACCCAAAATAACAACCAACACACATCAATCAAATGCAATCATCACATGCATGCAAACATAATAAACGTGATATCACCACTCTTTACTTATCACCACTAGGTAACCACGGTCCACTGCCGTGTCCAACCCATCAGCACGGCCCTTCACTCTTCTCGTGTGGCCCTTCCTCCATCGCCAGGGGTTGTCTTTTATACACTATATTTTTTAAGGTTATCACTTATAATTCGGCAATACGTTGATTCTGATCTCACCCAAGGTGATGTACCCAGCCACATCTCTACCACACAAGCCAGAGCAGGTANATCACTGCATCGTCATGCAGGTCTCGGGAGGGGAGCTAACCGTCCCAAGGAGGTGAAAATGAAGCCACCTAAATGCCCAGGAGGCGCCACACAACCTGGACAGGAAGCATTCTCCAAGACAAACACTTAGGAAATGGACACATGAGGGTTTCTAGAAGCATCTAGGAAGCATGAGGTGTAAGGGAAGGTTGGGGAGCTGCTGTAGGTTAGACACCGCGACCTTGAATCACTCTCAATCACCTTGAGGTGACCTAAAGTCGTGTGTAGCTTCAGAACACACCATTTGGTCCAATCATGTCCATAGGTTCGAAAGTAGCAAAGCATAGAAATCTGATCTGTGGATACTTTAAGTAGGAGGTGTAAACTTTTGATTCCAAAATTCATTAAGATCATGTATAACCATTCTGAAGTCATATAAAGACTCAGGTTGGTCGATCACTCATTCTTTGCTTTGCGAAAAACTTCAAGTTACCAAACCGAGCTGTTCCGGACGATCTTTGTGTAAGTAGGTGGTGTTGGCTTCCTATTGGTCCATGTTTCTTCTACGTATTTTAAAAATCATATTATCGCCAATAATTTTAAATTTATCCCCACTTAATCACTCTCCTAGACCTTTTCCCATATCTTGGCATAAATCCCTTATTTTACCGAAAATGTAGTTTTCGGCAATTTCAACTTTCTCGGACAAACTTTCCTTTGGCTTGGCTAATCCTATTCATCCTTTTCATAATAAGATTTTTAGATAGATAATTTCTCAAAGGATCCTTCCTCTGATCGTTTTAACCTTACTTGAGCCATCTTGACTTATCTTTGGTCTTATACGTCCTTCTCAGCCATGGTCCTTTCCATTAGGCTTTGGCCACTTTCTGTAATTTCTCTTTGCTATTTCTTAGGCCTAGATGAAGGTTATTACAATATTCCCCCAGGATTACCACCCTTGAGAGAAATAGAGCATCAGATAGAACTAATCCCGGGGTCTGCCCTACCCAATAGGCCAGCATATAGAATCAATCATGTGGAATCTAAAGAGTTGTAAAAGCAAGTGCAAGACCTCCTATCCAAGGGATATATACGGGAGAGCCTTAGTCCATGTGTTGTACCGGTTCTACTAGTACCCAAGAAAGATGAGACTTGGCGGATGTGTGTGGACTGCCAAGCCATCAACAACAACATCATCAAATATAGACATTTGATACCCATGTTAGACGATATGTTGGATGAAATAAGTGGTGCTACTTTTTTTTCTAAGGTAGACTTAAAGAGTGGCTACCACCAATTGAGGATGAAGGAAGGTGATGAGTGGAAGACAACCTTCAAAACGAAACAAGGTTTGTACGAATGGTTGGTAATGCCATTTGGTCTAACTAATGCTCCTAGAACATTTATGAGGTTGATGAACCAAGTACTTAGGGCTTACATTAGCAAATTTTAGGTAGTATATTTTGATGACGTTCTTATCTACAACCATGACTTAGTCGAGCATGTTTGGCACCTAGAACAGGTTCTAGAAACTCTTAGGCAAGAGGGACTGTTTGTTAACCTTAAGAAATGTATCTTTTGCACTAATGAGCTTGTGTTCCTAGGATTTTTTGTAAGTTTGCAGAGACTACGGGTGGATCAAGAAAAGATGAAGGCATTTCAAGAATGGCCCACACCAACAACCATAAGGCACGTTAGGAGCTTTCATGGCTTAGCAAGCTTTTACCAGAGGTTTGTCAAGGACTTCAACACAAGAGCAGCACCTCTAACTGTTGTTATCACATAGCCTTCAAATGGGGGACAACCCAACATGAAGCTTTTTATAAGCTTAAACATTGTTTAACGCATGCACCTATCTTGATTGTGCCTAACTTTGATAAAACATTTAAGATTGAATGTGATGCATCAGGCTTAGGGATTGGAGCAGTTCTCAAGTAAGAAGGATGTCTTGTTGCTTATTTTAGTGAAAAGCTAAGTGGTCCTCAACTCAATTATCCCACTTATGATAAGGAATTATATGCTCTAGTAGGGTCTTTGGAGACTTGGCAACATTACTTGCTGTCAGAGGAATTTGTCATCCACACGGACCATGAAACACTCAAATACTTGAGGGGACATACTACGCTAAAGAGAAGGCATGCTAAGTGGATGAAGTTCATAGAAAGCTTTCCCTACATCATCAAGTACAAGAAGGGGAAAGAGAACATCGTGGCCGACGCACTATCTACGAGATATACTCTCATTACTACATTAGAAGCCTAGGTGATGGGATTTGAGCTCATCAAGGAACAATATGAAGAAGATCCAGACTTTGGCAACATCTATCAAGAATGTGGCAAAGGTGCGTTTGGTCCATTCTATAAGTATGATGGTTTCTTGTTTAGGAAGAACGGGTTATGCATTCCACAAGGTTCCATGAGAGAGCTAGTGACTAGAGAATCCCACGATGGAGGCTTGATGGGACATTTTGGAGTGGACAAGACTTTAAGTGTGATGATGGAACACTTCTTTTGACCGCATTTAAAGAGAGATGTGGAGATATTCTTCTCTAAATGTGTCACATGCCTAAAGGCCAAATCCAGGTTATATCCTCATGGTCTTTATATGCCTTTGCCAGTTCCAACTGTGCTTTGGGTAGACATATCGATGGATTTTGTTCTAGGTTTACCCCCAATAAGTCATAAGGATTCTATCTTTTTTTGTAATGGACAGGTTTTCCAAGATGGCACCTTTCATCCCATGTGCTAAGACCAATGATACTACTCAAGTAGCTGACTTGTTCTACAAAGAGGTAGTTCGTTTAAATGGTATTCCTAGGACTATTGTATCGGACATGACATTGTCAGCTCTTTTAAGAGCCACGGTTGGTAAGAATTTAAAGAATTCTTTAGATTGCTTACCTTTCATTGAATTTGCCTATAATAGAGCTAACCATTCTTCTACTAAGCTCTCTCCTTTTGAGATTGTGTATGGTCTTAAGCCGAATGCTCCCATAGATCTTGTTGCACTAGCTCATATGGATCAATCAAGCAAGGAAGGAGTAGAGACATCCGAGAGTATGAAGAAGATGCACCAAGATGTAGTAGAGAACCTAGAGAAGAAAACCTTGCAATACAAGGTACAAGCAGACAAGAGCCGGAAGGAAGTCATACTCGAACCAGGAGATTGGGTGTAGCTACACCTGAGACAAGAAAGGTTTCCTAACCAAAGGAAATCAAAGCTGTCGCCAAGAGGACATGGACCATTCAAAGTTCTAAAGATGATCAACAACAACGCATACAAGCTGGATCTGCCAGGTGAGTTGAAAATCTCAACAAGTTTCAATGTGACTGACTTAGCTCCTTTCCATGCAGACGAACCAATTCCTAGGTCAGAATCTTCTCAGGTGGGAGGGGATGATGAGGACTTGACCATGAATGCATCAAGTGAAGCCATCGAAGTTCCCACAATGTACGTCCCTCCAAGAACAAGGTATGGAACTAAGAAGCTCAATGAGAAGTTCAACCAAGCTGTCCAAGCATTGCTCACCAAGGAAGTAATGGAACAAGAAGAAGACCAAGTTGAGAAGGGAGGAGCCGAGGAAACCAAAACAGACTACTTCTCAAATGAATGGCCATTTATCAAAACAAGAAAGACTCTCAACATCTTAAGCATCATTCAAGGTGAGCCAACTACTTATTATTAAGCTAATGAGTTTCTTGTTTCGTGTGCTGCAGAACTTAGTCGAAATTCTTAGTTCAAGTTAGTTAAAAGTATTGTTGTTTTAAGTTGTTTCGATTGTTTTTATTTTGAACGCTTTGTTGTTTTCTTATCCCTAGAAGGTAACGTCCTAGAACCATTTAAAAGGTTCCTTTCGGACATTGTAACAGCACCTTGGAATTAATAAAGAAGTGCATTTTCTTAACCTAAAGAAGTAGTCGTAGCCTCCTTCTTGTGTTTGAGTCTTCTCGAGTGGTTTCCTCTTGAAACTTGAACAACCGTGACTTATCTAAGCTATCTCATAAGCTTAGTGGCGTCCCATCACTTCCCCTGGTCCAAGGATTCGTAGACAACTCCCCAAGGACATCTATCAAGTCGGATTGCATTGAACAACAAGGAAAAGAACCCTAGTTCATTCATTTGCGTCTCTGTCAAGCCTCCATAGGATTCATCCACCCTTGAATCTTACATCATACTTAGTCTTGTATACTAGATTTGGTTTCTTCTTTGTTGTCGATGCAATGAATTACACAGCTAAATCAGGAAATTTTCCCTTCCTCTTCTAAGGTGTAGTGGACGTTTCAGAATTTTTGGAAAGTCAAGCTATTCCGTTTTGTTGAATGAAATCTATTTCAATTTACCATAAGACATTTCATTCCTTTGATGCTTGTTGCAAAGGATATTGATTTCGTTGTGTCTCTCCTCTCGATAGTAGAGGATAATCTCTTATACATCAGTGTATGAACTTACACTAGAGTTTTTTTTTTCTTCTTTTGGTTGGTATTAATGTCAAAGAGCTTTGAATGTTCTTTCACAATGTTTTGCTTCGCTCGTCCATCGATTCTGTCTTTCTCGCTTTTGTTTGCGCTTATACCAATCGATTATGAGATGTAATAGCTAAGCTGATTTTTTTATGTGCAATCTTTTGTCCTTTGAATAACTCTTCTTAGCAATGATATATTTTGTGTGACAAAAAAATCCAACAGTCAAGATTATTCCCGTTCTGGATGAACTTTGATGGAACGACTAAACATGGGCATCTAAATAATCGGTTTGATATGTGTTCAATTCTAGGTACGTATTTTGGTTAGAAGACTTAAAGATTTATTTGAGTATGTTAGAGTTTCAGTTCAGGTTCAATTCAGATGGGTTCACATATTTGAGTGAAGAAATCGCTTAGAAATGAAAATTTAATTGGACTCATTTAGGTTAGATTATTTTTTACACAAACTACTTTCAAAATACCTAAAATATAAGGGGAAACAATCAACTAAAACATTAGTTCATACTAGAAATTGTCCTGTGCGTTGAACGGATTTACTAATATATCATATTTAATTTTTATTTTATATACTACTATATATTTTTCAAAAATAAAATATATAAAAAAATATTTCAACTTCTATAATCCTAAAAATATGCTGGACATTGACAAAACAATATTCTTATAATAAAATTTTTGAATCAAATTAGTGAAATTCTCCTAGAAGTTGTATATACATAGCATCAAATAATGAATTGATAGTAACAATCTTGTAAAAAATAATCCTTTAAGAAAAAATATATTTAATGACAATACAATAAAAATATTTTCTTAAACATAAATATCATGTAATATTGTTTAAGCAATTCAATTATCAAAATAAAGATATATTTAAATTTATAAAATAAATATTTTGCTTTCTAACTTACATTTCTTCAAACATATAATTCGTGTGTGTATTATATGTTTTATATATAGAGTTATGTAATATGATTTACACAACCAAAATTTAAATATCTTACACTTGAAAAGATTTTAATGGAAAATTGAGATTATTCTATATTATCATTATCAATAAAATTTCATATTATTGTAATTACCAATAGAATAATATTTTTATTTAAAATATTACTAAAAACATATCTTAATTTTTCCCGTACATTTTTATTGTTATATATATTTTATTTCATTTTTTAGTTTTTTAGTTTTATTTTTGCAATTCAAAAAATTTCAAACACATTTTTATAAACAAAAATTTCATTTCTATCTTTAAATATTTAAGAACAAACATTGAAATTATACTATTTTTCATTATAAAATTTTCATTTTATTGTATTTGCTAATAGAGTCCTCTTTAATTTTTTAGTTATTACATAATCTTTTTCCTTTAAATTTTATGTTGTTATATTTTTATTTTATAAGTTTTTACTATTTAAGCTATATTAATTGAATATATAAATATTATACACGTATTGGATGAATGTAATAAATAATTACTTAAATATGTTTGACATAATTAGGTTGACACGTTAAATAGAGAAAAACTCTTCTATGTAATCATGTTTCTAAATAATACTCACTCCGTTTTGTTTTAAATGTGTTTTTAGAGTTTTGTTTTTGTTTCAAATTAACTATCTTTTTAGGTTTTCAATGAAAAAATTAAATCTGTTTGACTTTTCTGACCGATAGTATAATTGCAGTAATTTTTGTGATTAGTTGGTTTAGAAAATTTATTATTGTTTTTATAGAAAATACAACTTTTTAATTGATGTGAAATAATTCTAAACAACACTTAAAACAAAACAGAGGGAGTAATAGTTTTGAATCAATTTTTGTATCGATATATATTTAGACACGGTGTATGTCCAGTATTTGGCTAATGTTTTGCTGAGTTTTATTTTTTGTTAAATTTTTGCTGATTTTTAGACCAAGTATTTGATGTCTCATTTAATTCAATCTAATAGATACAAATGAACGTGAAAAGAAAAAGGAATAAATTAACTATTATATATATATATATATATATATATATATATATA
>OVAV01002011.1:0-11942 GCA_900406375.1 Iberis amara
TGAAGTCCAGAAACTTTGCGACGACAAATTTTTGACAACCAACATCGTCAGATTTGTACTTCTTTTTTAAGGCGAGCCAGAGCTCCTTAGAAGTCTATGCCTCCTAACTATACAATTTTTACAGTGGATCAATGAGGGGGCCTAAGATCCAACCTCGACAGACGAAGTCGTGATGCTTCCNAGCTGTTTCCAAGAGGTACGATTGGTGGATCGTCCGTTAGTAACTTTTCAGCGTTCAGATTGCTCATGTAGAAGAGCATTTTATTTTTCCATGTTTTAAAATTTGTCCCGTCGAATTTCTCGGGCAGTAGGCCTTGAGCCATTGCTGCAGGCAGTTGAGACATTCCGACGAAGGCATCTTTCGGAACCGAAGTCTGGGCCGTATTGGTAGATCCGTCAATATGTCCATCGGTATGGACATTTTCAGTATTCTCGGTTATCATCTATAAAACAGAAACCGGAAACTATCAGTAAATTATCGCGGAAATGTTTATAACGATCGCGAACCGGTAAAACGTGTTAAACCGTTAAAACCGAAATCCGATATAAAGCGGTAGCTTAAGAGCGGATTTTTTATAATTAAGATTGTAGGGACCATAAAACCAGATTTAGTTAAAACCGAGTTTAAAACATTTAACAATCTTAAACCGAACGGAGTCGAGTCGAAACTCTTTCCTTAATTCTAAAAGTTGCCCATAATAAGACGGTTTACCGCAATTTCAGAATTCCAGGATACAACCGTTCCACGTCTTTATTAAGATGTACTCTTAATAAAGCCTATCGACCTTAGTATCTGTGAATACTCCCGAGACTTTGGAATGGGGTATTTATTGGAACAACGTTTGAAGACTTTTCTTATCTGTATTTATTTTTCTCTTCAAAACCAAAGAGGTGAGTGTTGCGAATGGATGTGCCTATTCGCGCAACGCACCGGTTCGCTTACACCAATTCGCTACAACATGCATCAGTTCGGTCGATGACTAGATTCATCGAATCTGGTAGGCGAAGAGAAATGGGCCAAATTCTGTTACACATAAAACTGGGCCGAAATGGGCCGAGCATAGGTCGAGCCGAAATTAATTTTGATTTGTTACGAAATGGGCCGAATTAATTTAATGGGCCTAAATGTGCCGAAATTTTTGAATAAAAAATTTCTCCAAAAAGAACTTATTTGATGGACCTTCAGTCCAATCGACCCTACAACCCGTGCCCTGCCGAGCCGGCCGGCGGTAGCGGCGCGCATGTGGTCTTCCTCTCTCTCTTCCACCATGCATAGTATCTCTTTGCTACTCACTTGTAAACACTACATGAGTAGGCTATTTATATACCACTTGAAAATTATTTTCCCAAGCAATGTGGGAGAAATTAAGTTTAGTTAATTTTTTGACTTTTAGTGTGTTCAAGTAACATACATTGACCTCATATTTCTCATTCAATTTAACTACCATTTTTTTCATTTGAATATTCAAATTTATAGTCCAAATGACAATCTATCCAATGCATTCAAAATCCTAAGATTCTGGGCAACGCACTTGCCGGAAAAGTCGCCGGAAAAATGACAAAAGTTATTGTTCAAAATTTGAGTTCCTGCGATGACTGTCATTGTTGTTACCAAGACAAAAAAATATAAAGATAATGGAAAAGTAGTCTCCACAAACAATAGTTGCTAGTGGTCTTTCTAATAATACTGATCGCTTGTTTTTTTAGCAGCAATAAACTACATTTTTATCGTTGTCGTTATGGACGTTCTATGGCATCTTACCATTAATTTTATACATACTAGATGATTACCCGCGTGTCTACATAAATTCTAAATAACTTTGGTCGTATAGTGATAATTTGTAAATATATATAATGAGTATAAATTTTATAATTGCCAAAACGTATCCGGTTGGAGTTTTTGGATGTCTTCGGTACACTAAAAATGTGTAAAAGAGGTAGAAACAAATTTTTAAAAAATATGAAAGACGATTAAAGAGTTTTGGATGGACATGATAAGAGAGTTTTGATGGTATAGTAGTAGTCAATACAATGCAACAACATGATAGTTAAGAATATAGAGTGCATGTCTCATTCGCCATCAATTGCAATTGAAAGAAGCAAAGAAAACACTTCTTCTAGGTAGTAGCTCATTTGTTTAAGGGGTTACAAATTAAAGTTACATTTTCCTACACATTATAATGTTAAACACCACAATGTGTTATCCACGACCATAAATTTGGTCATGCGAGAACTACCCGAGAACATGAATTCAGTTAATACTTTATCAAGAGTTTGGCGACATGCAATGTTCCCGAGAACTCTTAATCTACATATGAAATCTGCAAAACTTCCAGAAGGTTGTCAGCTTTTACACATTGAGACCACAAATTGTTGCTACATTTTAGGTTTGGAAGGTTCAAATGTACTTAGGCAAATCTAGAAAGCAGAGAACATAGAAGATTTTGATGTAACTTTTAAAGGAAAATTTGATACAGGCAATTCAAATCCATTTAATAACAGTAAGATGATCCATTTTCCAAATCTGCCATGTTTATGAATTTTGTTACTGAGTTTTTCTTGTGAAGAAACACAAAAATTAGACCAGAAGACTTATCCCAAATAGGTTCAGAGAGATTCAAAGCTGACGAAACCACTGCCAACAACCACTGCTTCTCCTTTTTGATTGGCTTCCATTGCAAACGGGAGTTGATCAGAATCTGACCTTATTACTTGCATATGTCAACATCCTAGAGGAAACTATCGTCATAAGCACAAAATCATGCTTAACCTATGGCATAAAACAGAAGTAGATTCAATTCTCAAACTCATTGAAAAATCAGCTTTCTAACTAATGTTCATGTGAATCAATGTAAGAAAGTGAACTTTTTCTTCCATTCTCAAAAGATCCAGAAATGCAAAACCAAAAGAAGAAACTATGACTGATACATAGCAAGAAACAATGAAACGCTTCAGAAAGGGTTGTGTGACTCACTGCAAGAGATGAAGGAATTGGTTCCTTTGGAGCTAGAAGTACGACGGAGTTTGTGAAGTCGAACTTGCATCTCGGTGAAGAGTTGCATCCAATGTCATTCCAATTCCTTAGCGAATCTCGTCGGGACGAGCCACCTCTGCTTTCTAATATGGATTCTCCACCATGTATCTAATAGAATCTCCATCGATGTTTCCAAGACCATAATCTAAATGGCTTTCTAATATAATTTTATCATCTTTCTCGTAAAGATTAGTATATTACACGATACACATATTTTAGATTAAAACATATTTGACTCTTAGTTTCTCTTTCGGTTCTCTCTCTATCTCTATCTCTATATTTTCTTCTATGCTGACCGCTCCTCTTCCGGTTGCGTTGCCGCCGGTAGTCGGCCAGTTATATTTATTTTTACGCTTTTTGTGATTTCTCTTTTTAGGTTTGTAAATATTTTCCTCTTTTTGTTCTATCACGATACCAGATCGGCGCTCATCTCTCCTCTGGCGTTCCTCCTCGTCCCTTTGGTGGGAGGTCACGTACGCCTTGTGAGTTTCTTTTAATCTAATATATCTATGTTGACAAAAAAAAAAGCAATGATAAAAACATCCAAATGTTATTGTATATTTATGATTGCTGATATAAAATAAGAATCTTTGAACCTTTTGTTACCTGTTACCATCTGTGTTCCTTTTCTCCAAGGATATATATCGTTTAACTAATCTTGACCACAACAACTATTTATGAAATCACAACGAAAGAATATTTACAACATGAGTGACGAAAAACAATATGATTGACTTGAATTCCAACATGAGTGGCGAAAAGCAATATGGTAACTTGTCAAATGTACCAATTTTGGGTCTTCAATGAAACTGTAACTTAATCAATTCATGAGTGACGAAAAGCAATATGATTGACTTGAATTCTAAAGCAAAATAGGATCATTTAATCACAAAAAGTATTCTATAAAGCTAGTTTCAAGCGAGTATGAACTTTAGTCATTTATACCTACATATATGACTAATCAACAATATCAATATCTTATTTGTGTCAAATCTTTTCTTTTTTTCTTTTTGTGAAGAAACAAATTCAAGTCTATTCGGGCAATATATTCTACAATTAAGATTCAATATTTAGCTCTATATAAAAACCTAAAATATAAAAAGAGGTTAAACTGAGTAAGAAACATAATCTTTACCACAATGTAGTTTCTCTCATGATTCTATACATTCCCCTTGATTATGTGACATTCCTTTTCTTCTCCTTCTTTTCTTTGTCTTCATCATTTCTTTTCCCTCACTTTCCTTCTTATTCCTCTCTTTGATTGCGTCATTCTCTTTATTTTTTTCTATCTCCCTTTCTCTTATCTTCTTCTTCGCCCTCTTCCATTCACGCTCACTCTCTTGAGAATTTGAGTATTCCGACCTATAACCTAACTCCGCCTATAATTGCGAGTTCGAGCTACCACTTGGATCATTGTGGTATTTTTATTTGTTTTCTCCAAAATTTCCGATATGATTTATTTTTTCTCACTTTTTCACTTTTATGTCTCTCTTCCTCATCCTATTCATGCAGCCTACCACTTTCTGAACCAAAATCTTTGTTTTGTTTTGGTTGTTTCCGATTAGATTCAAGGCGACTCACATCTTCAACTCTGCCAGAATCATTTGATTTATTTTAGGATGGAAGAAAATTATGATTATAAAAGTATGACTAATTTTCTCTTTTTCTGTGCTTAGGAAAATGAAAAGTTGGAGAAATATTTACAACATTTAGGGAAAGAAAAATGTGTGAAGAAAAGTATTAATGGAGCTAATTTTTATTTTCTTGTTGAAACCAATTATAAATTAGAAATTTTTAAAACTGACGTGTCAAATTTGTGGGTGCTTAGGTGTCATATCATTGTGAGTTACAAACTCTCTTTTTATATAATAGATTTTGGTGTTAAACAACAACTAGATGATTGTTGGCTTTATGCACGAAATTAATTTTATTTTATAAATATAAATTTACATATAATATAAAAATTAGACGAAGTCTTTCACCACTACATTCAGAATTTGAAGCATTAATGTGGGCTATTCAAAGTTGTACTGCACACAGACTAGAATGTTACGAGTATAAGACTGACAACACAGAACTCGTATCCATGGTTCAGTCTTTAGATGAGTGGCATGTTTTCACAAATTGGTTGCACACATTTGACGTCCTACGTATTTCTCTTCCTTCTTTCCATTGTAATAAGTTGACAGATAATCTAACCAAATCCGCTAGAACCCAACATGAAGATTGTTTTTTTATAGGTTATTCTCCTCCTATCAAGGAATTTTTTTTCCGAGGTTGACAAAAAAATACTATTGATAAAAATTGTTAGTTGAAATTGAAAACCAAATTAACTATCACATCGTACTTAAATTCACCAATCAATATATACTTTGTAAACATTCTATAATGTAGTGCAAGTTGTGCAACCTGACTCGACTTCAAACTATGTCAAATAATAATTATAGTAAAACGATAAAACAAAAAAAAAAGTCATTCTTATGCTACTTATGTATGATGTTGACAAAAAAAAATGTATGATTTTTTTTTCCACTATGCTAGTTATGTATGGTTATGTATATATTTTTGATAGAAAATTGATATTGCTCTCTTTTCCAATAGTTTCTGATGCAGCGTAGATTCAAGATAAGCATGATTTATTTCTATTTTATTATATTATTATTTAGATAATATTCTTATTTATGTTAGAATCTTTAGTTTTTATCCTATTTCTATTGGGATTATCTTTAGGTTTTCTAATAATTATTAGAGTTTCATGTTTTCTAATAAATAGGCTTTTAGGTTCATTGTATTATGGAGACTTTGATGATTTAATAAATGAGCGTTTGTTCAAAAGAAGTTTTTATAACCATTGTGAAGAGTATTCACAAACCCTAAAGAAGTTTATTTATAAACCACTGTGAAGAGTATTCACAAACTCTAGTTTTCCGGGTATTCTCAGATCTCTAGTTTTACCCATAGCTTCTGCCTCATCATTTGGTATCAGAGCCAAACAATCCTTCTCGATGGAATCCAGGAAACATGAGCTTGAGGAAACTTTGAACAAATTTCAAAAAGATTTATCTGAAAGACTTGAAAGATGTCTCGATGATTTCTTCAGATCGATACAAGTAAACATTTGTGCTTTGACCCCACCAGTCCGAGATGATCCAAAAGTCAATGAATTCATCAAAGAGTCTATCAATGACGTAAAATATAAGCGTCGAAACAAAAGTGCAGTTTTTGTGCAGAATTTGATGTGTGCAGAAATTGTGCAGTGTACGGTTTTTGAAGAATCAGACCTGTACGAAATCGGTGCAGAATCAGCTGCGTGCAAATACCGGGCAGAACCAAATTCCATCAAGGAAGATGGAGCATGATGATGGATTACATGTTTATCTTTTATTAGGAACATTATTGAATATTCGAGGGCGAATTTTTCTTGCTCGGCGAGACCTGATGCTGCGTAGATTCAAGATAAATATTATTTATTTCTATTTTTATTATATTATTATTTAGATAATATTCTTATTTATGTTAGAATTATCTTTAGTATTTATCCTATTTTTATTGGGATTATCTTTAGGTTTTTTTAATTATTATTAGAGTTTCATGTTTTTTTATAAATAGGCTTTTAGGTTCATTGTATTAGGGAGACTTTGATGATTTAATAAAACAACGTTTGTTCAAAAGAGGTTTTTATCTCGGATCTCTAGTTTTATCCATAGCTTCCGTTTCATCAGTTTCTCTCGTCTGTCTCTCTGTCGCTAGTTCCCTTTGGTTATAGCCTTTCTTCTTGCTGTTGACCAGCATCACGCTAGCGCACGGCCCACCGTGTACATTATTTTTCTCTTGTTAATCGGCTAAACTATTGATGGCGCTATCAATCCCGCTTATCCACCATATTTGTTTCCCATTTCATCAAATCGCTCCGTGCATGTCTAAAGCTAGCTATTCCTATCATGGGTTTGGATGATGGGTCGTGGTGGCACATCGGCGTCCGAGAGGTGATGATGGTGAGATGGGTTCAAAGTTTGTGTATTGGCTATGGGTTGAGATGAGTTCATTTTGGTGATTATGTTCGTATGAGCTCTACCGATAGTTTTTGATATATGGCGGTGGAATCTAGAGAGCCATGGATGAGTGTTTGGTGGCTTCGGCTGTTTAATTTCAGAGCTCAAATCCGGAGGGTTGGATGGATGGTTCGCGGTTAGCCGATTTTTCAAGAAGTGCAGGTGCAAACGGTGGCGTTTGGTGTTTTGGAATTTGGACCTTCAGCGTGAGCTCGATGATAGAGATATGTGGATGGCGAAGCTAGTAGGAGGATTATGTTGAGATGTGTTGGACACGTGGCCACTCTCTCTCACATCTTTATTATACTACAAAATCCAACCATTTTTTTTTGTTTATTATATCTAATCATTTGTTTTAGTGTATATTACCAAAAGTATTGTCGTCTTTTTGTTGTGTTGATTCAGAGGAAACAAATATGGGGTATGCATCCTACCATTATCTTCCGTTTCGGTCTTAGACCACTACATTGGGAAGGCAGAGGATATTCCAAATCCGAATGACTTATCCATTCTATAGGATTTATTCTTTTATTTGTAGGAGTGTTTAGTTTACCTCTAATAAAGGTTAGTTACCCTTTCTGGATGTATGTGTTTCTCGTAATGGAATCGTTTTTACGCTGTGTGGATTTATGTGTTTTATGTGGTGGAGTTATATCTATCTCCTGTGTAATTTGTGATTTAATATAGTAAAATTGACGACAAAAGAAAAGAATATATATTTTTGATATAATTATTTTTGTTTATACCAAAATGTAATTGACTTATTTTTGGGTAGTTGTACTGAATATACATTATATATCCTAATATTAAGTAAGTAACCACTACTCCTAACTCTCTTCTCTCTCTCCAGCGAAATTATACAATATATTCATATAAGTCCCTGCTCTGATGAACAGTCTACCTATTTCCGTAGGTTTATTTTGTCCACCTAGACGTTATGGATGATAGTCAATATATTTTTTGGTAGTCAGTATATTTTGGGGTTATGGGTTTATGTTTTAGGGTTTAGGGTTTATATTTTGGGGTTTAAGGTTTACATTTTGGGTTTAGGGTTTATATTTTGGGTTTAGAGTTTATATTTTGGGGTTTAGAATTTATATTTTGGGGTTTAGGGTTTATATTTTGTGGTTTAGGGTTCATATTTTGGGGTTTAGGGTTTATATTTTGGGGTTTAGTGTTTGTATTTTAGGGTTTAGGGTTTATATTTTGGGGGTTTAGAGTTTATATTTTGGGGTTTAAGGTTTATATGTGTTTTTTAGGTAAGTTCTTATGATTTGATTATTTAAATTGAAATGTTGAATTTGTAAATAAAAAAGATAATTTTTTTAAAAAATCATATAAAACTAAATTTTATAAATAAACTAAATGAGAATATTTTTTCAAAGGAAAGGGGGAAAGGAGATATTGGTCGTATACATATGCGTAAGTTTGTAGGCCATAAATTTTGAAATCGACGATTTTCTACTCCGAGGAAGGAAAATGGCGGAGACGAAGAGATGGATTGCGATGTTTACAAAACACATCAAGCAGAAGAGGAAGGTCTATCATGATGGCTTTCTGGATTTGCAAATCACCAGAAGAAAGGTACTTCTTCCGTCTATGCTTGAAATTCTCTTGCGATTATTCGTATTAATCCACTTGATAATTTGCGACTATTAGCTTAAATACGCTAGCTGATATGATATCATTCTCGATTTCCTGAGTTTTTGAAGAATACGCGAAGAAAGATCTGGCACATATGCAGCGCAATTGGAGCTAATCTTTCTCGCTCTACGTAGTAGTCGATGATTATCCCTTATCTTTCTGGTTCTGAGTTGAAATCGTTATGTGGATTGCCTTTTAACTTATGTGACTGTTGATTAGTGAAGGACATGATACATAGATTCACTGGTGCTTTGATTTGGTTTCTAAATCTGATTTGCATGATCATATTTATAAAATGATTATTGTAGGGTGACTTGGAGTAGCAGCTGCCTAGTGCTAACATTAATCATATATTGATATTAGGATCAGACTTCATTTCTTAGAGGAAGTGCTAAACAGTAGTTTTCCTTGCCGAATTTACCGAACCACTACCACCTCAAATTTGATAGATTTGTTTTGCGGAGGATATGTTCTTGCTCTCCAGTTATATCACAACCAGATTTGAAACTCATTAGTAGATCTCAGAGTTAACTTTAGTGAAGTGAAAACCAGGTGATGCTTTATGATGAGGCCCATAATCTACTTGAAAGCAAGATGTTAAAGGCAGATGAAGTTGTGAGCTCAGGTGAAACGCTCACATTTCAAGCATATCTTGTGGATATATACGATCCACAGGAAGGAAGTAAGGCTTCAT
Organism: Iberis amara; assembly: GCA_900406375.1. Classification (NCBI taxonomy): domain Eukaryota; kingdom Viridiplantae; phylum Streptophyta; class Magnoliopsida; order Brassicales; family Brassicaceae; genus Iberis; species Iberis amara. The sequence goes on from OVAV01002011.1 coordinate 9,425, forward strand.
GTGATCCAATGGTTAAACCAAGTGATCAGAGTTGTGCACGCAAACCATTTGAAGTGCTCAAGCCAAATATTAAGAAAAGCTCTCTTTGCTCTGGTATGATGTCCTATTATCCAAACTCATGAAATTGTTTTATCTTGAAAAGGCTATTCTACTTAATTCCCTTTTGTTTCTTGCAGAAGATAAAAAACCTAACCTTGTGATCCCATCGACTTCAAAGATTCTCAGCTCATCTCAAAAGATGATTAGAGGTGAGTTTAGTTGAGTTAATTAGTACCTTGTAATTTGTATCAGTTACTGTAACACCCTCATCTACTCCTAGCAAGAACTTCTAATGACCTTTTTTCTAAATCCTGTGTAGACTTAAAAATTAAAATTGAGCACTTGCAAGCTATTAATGTTTTTGTTTTACAATTCCAGTATTCAAAAAGAGAGAATTGCATAAATATGGTGCACTAAGTCCAGCCATAGTAAAGCCAACAACAAAAGGTTAGCTGTTTTCTTTGATATATTTCTAGAGTTATCTAATTAAGATTAGTGACAACATAGTTCATAGCTGACTTTCGCAAAATTCAAAACTATTGCTTCACTCTATCTATAGTTGACGTATATCTATTTCATCAGATTTTATGGTGTTGGTTTATATCAAACAGACCAAGATTCTGTGAAAACCATGTGATGTCTATCAGTCCTGAATCCGACATATTGTTCTTGTTTTAGTCATGTACCTGCTTGTTGAATTAAATTGATACTTTATGCTCAAGGATCTCTTGGACTTCTTAAACAGACACCTTGTATCTAACAGTTTCAATAGAATGGAGAAAAGATAATTCTTCCAAAAATCTGCTTAACGAAGTTCATATCAAGGATATAATACACTAGTACTTCTTTATGTGTCTTTGGCTCTACAGCCTCTACTTATTAGTTTTGAGACTAACTGAAAGTATGCAGGCACTGTATCTCTTGGAGCAGCTGATAAAGAAAGTAATAATCACACATTCATCAACTCTTCTTCTGATGGTAAGATCTGTGAGGTTTACTCACCTATAATTTGATAATTGAACCGTTCTTTAAGTCTTCTTTTATTTCTTACTACAGATTCCTTAGTGTAAGATGTTAATTTTTATCCTAAGAAATGGTTCGCTATATTAGATTTGAATCGTAGAACTCATGTTTGTCATGCAATCAATACTTAATGCCAAAGGTTTTGCAATCGTTCTCCTATCGAGTCTGGTGTTTGATCTGACAATAGGTTGAAACAGACTTATATCCTGTCCTAAAATAGTACCGTGTGAATGTGCAGATTCAAGGTCAGAGATTGAAAAGTTAAGCAAAGAAGTTCCTTCACACAAGCCTTTACGTGATGGTGGGTCTGAATTCACTCAAATTATACCAATTCATGAGAACATTCATTGACCAAAGCTTTTTCTTTCCATTGCAGTAAATGAGATACTCTCTATTCTAAAGAGACGGAATGTTACAGACACATTATTTTGTCATAATAACCCGCAAACATCAGTATCCTTACCTCCAGAATATGATACAAGCAAACGCCACAAAATGAAGTCTGTATCATCCAATGGTAACTCCAGAATTTTTATCTTTAAAGACTTGTAAAGCTTATAATACAAAAACTCAAGTTACCGCAACATATTTGATGTTATTTTGGTTATATCTGAAAGACTAAAAACAGTGATTTAATTTACTTATTCGGATTGCAGCAGCATCTACGGAAACCTCATATGCAAGCGCTAGCAGTTCCTTGACTCATAACGTAAATGACCCTCCAAGTTTTGACCTCGGAATTTAAACAAAACTCCCCTCAATATATCATGTTCACAATAGGTAAATTTTTTTTTTTTTTCACTAAATCTTAAGTAGCTTCATGAACTATATCTAGTTCTCACTCTAAATTGCGTTAGATATATTCAAAATCTAGCTTTGGGTTCACTTCCTTTCTTAGGAAATAAGACATGTCAATATCTTGTAAACCGTGAGCAATTTATTGCAATTTCTTTCATCTATATATTATAGCAATCCTATAAAATGAAAAATGTGCAAAATTCTAAAGTGGTGTCTTTTTGTTTTTATATTAGTCTTAAGATTGTTTCTTTTCACACTTTTGTTTTTCTTCTCTATATATTCGATTTTGCAGTATCTTTTCACTTACAAATCTACCAATTAAAATGTATTTACATCATATATTTCATATTCAAACAACAAAACGTGTAACAAATAATGTTCATTTTTCTTTACCATTCTCAAAAAAATAGTAGAGGTATAAACAACTAAGGTCGTTTCTTAATTCCTATGTCTTTTAAATTATGTTAGAACTGAAGGTGTTCTGTTTCACATTATGCATTTTTTGTTATATATATTTGATTTTAAAAACAGTTTTTTACTTACAAATCTAGTAATTAAAATACACTCATATAATATATTTCATAGTTAACCAAGACAACAAGCTTCGCACATAGTTGCAATTAGGGATGTTAAATGGTTTGAAATTACCCAACCCAAC
>OVAV01002012.1:0-11940 GCA_900406375.1 Iberis amara
CAAAGTCTCGGGAGTATTCACAGATACTAAGGTCGATAGCCTTTATTAAGAGTATGGCTTAATAAAGACGTGTAACGGTTGTATTCTGAGATTCTGAAATTGCGGTAAACCATCTTACTACGGGCAATGTTTAGAATTAAGGAAAGAGTTTCGACTCGACTCCGTTAGCTTAAGATTAGTAGACGTTTTAAATTTGGTTTTAACTCAATCCGGTTTTTACGGTTCCTACAATTTTTACATCAAAAACTACTACGGTTAAAACAAAATGATCATTTGGAGATTTATTTGGGAGTTTATAATTTGCTAAATTTTAAAGGAATTTTGCTGTTTATTTTTGTTTTCTTAGAACTTTTTCATTTATCATAAAATTAAATCTTATAGACTTATTTAATTTTTCATAAAATTTGAGGCATTGTTGCACAATTGTGTCCTCACTTTAGGTACTAAAAAGATAAAAGAGAATTTTAGTTAAGATACATATCAATCATTTTCGAATCTGAATGAACACATGACCCGTCGACGTTAGCATTGAACCAAAATTTTTAAATGTGCAACTGACCCCGTGTCGGTTTTACAAATTTGAAAGCTAATACTTTTTAGTACAAAAAGATATTTGAAAAATTAGTTAGTTAGAATACTGATTAATAAACGTTAAAAAAAATCTAAAAAGTAACCATTAAATTTTTACATACACTAATCAACCGGCGAGTGTAAACACTAAAACATCTTCAAAAGATTTTTGGTTGCAAAAACTTCCTAATTGAATTTTGAAGATTTTTTTAATGATAAAACTTTAAACTAAACTTCAAACAAAAATGTTAAATATCTTTTGATAGACGCAATGCATTTTTCGGATCATGGAGTCTGTATTTTCTCCTAAGTATGTTTGACGTTTTCTTGAATGTGGCAAGCATCAGGTCAACCATTTTGTATCAACACTACAGCAATATGTACATTTGGAATTATCTCACGTATCATGGTCAAAGTTCCTTCATTCCCTGAAGCATAAGGTTTTGCAGACACCTTACACTAAATATGCTTACATGATGGCTTACTGAAATATCATGTTATGTAGAAGTAAGATTCTTTGTTTAATTACCTCAAGCAAACTTGTATTACTTACTAGCTTATTGGTACTTGTTCTAACAGGTAACATCATTGCTTAGCTACATTGGAACCAAGTACCAAAATGCATCTTTATAGTTGTATTGCAATTTCAATGACTGTTTTTCCTACAATTGGTTTCCTGCATAAGAGTTGAACACCCCAGTTTCTTTGGCTTTTCAGGTCAAGGACATGATGGATCTTGAGTCTGTGCATATGGTTTATCTAAGAGAAGCTCTGCGCATGTAAGTCTTCTTTTCTACTCGCTTAAGACGCCATAATTCCAGTTGTGAACCTTTTTTTGCTTCAAACTCGGATCCATCTCTTATCAAACACTTGCAGATGTTTCCTATCTGATGAAAGCCGAGTCATATCTTAATGAAACACATGTTTATAGAATCTAGAATAACCAGATAGTTGTATATAAATACTAGAAGTATATGAAGTTTTACTTGAAAATTTGAAAGATTCGAATCAAAAGAAAGTATAAAGAAAATGATATGATTAAAACTTACTTTATTAAACTTGGTTTAAACACAAGATTTGAAATATAAAGTAGGAAATATAACAATGAAAACTTAGAGAGAAAAGTACATAAAATCTCTAAGTGAAGTCTAACTCAAACACACTATATTCTCTTATGTTTTCCTTTCTTATTTATACATATATGTTTGAGAAAAGTAATTGTATAGAAGGTGAGGTGTCTTCAAAGTAAAAGTCGGAGTGATGAATAATCTTGATTCCTTAAATGATTTTGTCTTCATTCTTCTTGGATCTTTTATTGAGGTGGTTTTTGTCTTTATGTTAATAATTTTATATTCACTTGACTTGTATTGGAACTTGGGAGTTTGTTGTCATAAAGTATTCAACTTAATATTTGTTTGATAATTTTTTGGTAAATCTTATGTTGAAGTTGAGAACACGTTGTCATAGAGCCTTGATGTTGAAGTTTTTTCTTTATTGTATTTTGGAAACTAAGAATAGTCTTTTCTTGATGTATTTTGAAACTTGAAATTTTTGATCGTGAAATATTTTTTTTCTGCAAAATAGATATTTTTTTTCTTTCATCTTCATTTTTTCAATTTTTTAATTATTAAAATGAAAAATGAAAGAAAACAATATCTCTTGTTTTGTATTTTCTTTTGTAAAATATGATCCACCTACATAAATTTGTGCTTCACTTTTCATATATATGATTGAGCTCTCTAATTTATTTTGGCAATTAGGTGATTAGTCATAAGCATATAAGCATATGATTGTACTTTCATGTTGATATCTTTCTAATACATTTTTTAAAAAATTGTAATTGTAATATGTGGTATCCATCTTTTTGAGAGTCAGCATTTGATTATATCTTTATTAATTACTATTTTATTGAAATTTTTTTTACTATTTAGAGACGTAAACAAGTGAATGCAGTATACAAGTGAGCAAGGCAAAGAGCGATATAATATCGCTTGCAGAAAAGACATATCTCATCTCGGTGTCCACTATGCCCTTGTGATCTCATAATTGAGTTGTTATTATTATTATTTTTTTTCTCAATATGGTTTTGCACAATAAGAATGCGTATTTCTCTCCTCGATGCCCTCTTATGTGGTGTCAAGTCTTTGATACTATTATCTTAATGAAAGTCATATTATAGAATGTAGAATAACTAGATAGTTGTATATAAACACTTGAAGTATATGAATTTTTACTTGCAATTTTGAAATATTGGAATCAAAAAGAAGTATAAAAAATTAATGATATGATTAAGATTACTTTATTAAACTTGGTTTAAACACATATTTGAAATGTAAACTAGGAAATAACGATTAAAAATTTAGAGAGAAGTGTAAGAAATTTCAAAGTGAAGTCTCCTCAAAACCAATCTCTATCTTCTCTTATGTTTTCATTTCTTATTTATACAAATATGTTTGAGAAAAGTAATTTCATAGAGGGTGAGGTGTCTCCAAATTAAGAGTTGGAGTGATAAATTATCTTGAATTTCTTGTCCTTGAGTTATGTTGCCGTGATAGATGATTTTATCTTCATTTTTCTTGGATATTTTATTGAGGTGGTCTTTGTCTTTATGTTGGTAACTTTATGTTCACTTAACTTGTATTGGAATTTGGAAGTTTGTTGTCATAGAGTTTTTAACTTGATATTTGCTTGATAATTTTATCGCAAAGTGTATGCTGGAACTTGAGTAGATGTTGTCATAGAATTTTGATGTTGAAGTCTTTTCTTGATGGTATTTTGGAATTTGAGAATAGTCTTGATATTGAAAAAAATTCTTTATGGTATTTTGGAATATGGGATTATTGATCTTAAAGTCTTTTTCCTACATATAGATATTTTTTCTTTCATTTTCATTTTTTCAATTTTTTAACTATTAGAACAACAATGAAAAAAACAATACTACTTGTTTTTATTTTCTTTTGGAAAATATTATTCACCTACATATATTTGGGTGCTTCACGTTTTACATATATAATTGAGCTCTCTTACTTATTTCTACGATTAGGATTAGTGATAAGGCATTTGATTGTACTTTCTAGTTGATATATTTCTAATACATTTTTAAAAATTCTATAATTGTAATATGTGATATCCATCTTTTTGTGACTGAACATCTGATTGTATCTTTAGTAGTTACTATTTTGTGGGTAAGTTTTTGACTATTTGGAGACGTAAACAAGTGAATTTAGTTATACAAGTGTGCAAGGCAAAAAAGCGATGCAATCTCGCTTGCATGAAAGACATATCTCATCTCGGTGTCCACTCTGCCCTTGTGATCTCGTACTTGAGTTGTAATTATAATATTTTGGTCTCAACGTTGTTTTGCATGGCAAGAATGTGTATTTATCTTCTCTATGCCCTCTTATGTGGTGACAAATCTCTGATACCGTTATCTTAATGAAATCCTGGTTATAGAATGTAGAATAACTAGATAGTTGTATATAAACACTTGAAGTATATGAAGTTTTACTTGAAGATTTGAATCAAAAGAAATTATAAAGAAAATGATATTATTAAAACTTATTTATCAAACTTGGTTTAAACACATGACTTGAAATATTAAGTAGGAAATATAATGATGAAAACTTAGAGAGAGAATTGTAGGGAATCTCAAAGTGAAGTCTCACTCAAAATCACATTTTCCTTCTCTTACGTTTTCTTTTCTTATTTATACAAATAGAATTGAGAAACGTAATTGCATAGAGGGTGAGGTGTCGTCAAAGTACGAGTTGGAGTGATGAATAATCTTGATTCTTTTTTCCTTGAGTTATGTAGCCAAGGTAGATGATTTTGCATTTATTCTTTTCGACATATTATTGACGTGGTTTTTGTCTTTATGTTGATAACTTTATCTTCACTTGACTTGTACTGGAACTAGGTATTTTGTTGTCATAGATTATTCGATTTGATATTTTTCTTGATAATTTTGTCGTAAAGTGTATGTTGGAACTTGAACATAATATCATAGAGCCTTGATGTTGAATTATTTTCTTGATGGTGTTTACAGTTTGAGAATAGTTTTCATAATGAAGTATTTTCTTGATGATACTTTTGAACTTGAAATCTCTCGATCTTGAAGCTTTTATCCTGCAAAATAGTTATTGTTTTCTTTCATTTTTTCATTTTACTAATTTTCTAGTGTACATATATATATATATATATATATATATATTCTTTTGTTTTTCATTTTTTTATTTTTTATTTTTCATTTTAAATAATTTAAAGTAAAATGGATCTTGTGATAATTTCCTTCCTCATTTGTTATGTCTTGAGTATCTTCGTCTGATGAAGACATTTGCATAGCAATGGCTACTATAATTTCTTGAGTTTTTCTTTGATCCGGAAGTTGAAGTTGATGATTATGTTAGACTGGTCGATTTTGGTTTTTGCGAGTTTAGGGATTTGGTTTGGATTGATGGTAAGACACGAGATACTGAAGTTATAGACTGTTTCAGTTAGTTATGTTTTTACACCCATTTTTCCAAGTTCGTGGTAGAACAACGGTCAAAATTTTATTTGTCCCACCATTTGGCACGGTATTCTCGGACTAATGAGTAAAACATATTGGATAAAAATATAATGAGGTTAAAATGCCATGATATGATCCATGGTATTTTCATATCAATATGGAAGGCTAGTTTTGGTAGAGGGCCTATGAGTTTGTATTTTTCGTGTTTAGTATAGTAGGGTAAAAATACTTTTGGTATTTGAAGTGGATAAATTTGATCGCATGGTCCAAACCAGTACTACCATGCATAGAATAAGTTTGGTACTGTCTTGGAAGAATGGAATTCGAAAGAAAGAAAGAAAAAATGGTAATACGTGTGTACGTTAAGGCATGAAGGAAAGGTATTTGATAATCTACATAGGTAAAACCTTTAATATGGTAACCAAGGATAGAGAACTCCTTAGAAATATGAATATTAATGAAATCAAGGTCTTGGACATTACAAACCTTGAATACTTTTTCGGTGGAGCATGATATGAGGTTTGTGTAGGATTTATCTATTTGATGGATAATTTCAATTGATTTGGTATCTATTAGGATAAACTCATAAAATATATGGTTTTTGGTAAGGTTATCAGAAAGGTTATCGGTAATATATTGACTATCTTCATAAAATAATCGATTAGGAAAAAAGGTTTAGGTCTTTGAGTGTTACTAGTTTAATAAACGATGTTGTTATAAGGTGTTGGCGTTATGGTTTGAGGATATATGATGATTTTTGGTCAATGGGTTTTGGTGAGGAAGATGAAGATGAAGTGGTTGTGTTTGATGGTATAGAGGTAACAACTTTTGCATAGGACAATGGCGGGAATTCGGCTAAGGCAGAGAATTGGTTATTTGTCGTTATTGGCTTTCCTTGTAAATGTGGTTTAATTTTAATGTTATCTGTTGTAGACATAGGTTTTTTTGCTCACTCATTTTGATATTTTTGAAGTTGTCCCTCTATATATATTCTCTTGTTAGAAAATCAGGTAAACAATTATTGTTCCCTTTATATATTGTATATCAAAATTGAAACAAATAATATTGCTTGTCATCTTGTAAATATTTGTTTAGAAACCAAATTCTTAACACATTTGCAGTTGCAAAAGACACGTAATAAAATTATTTTATTAATTAAATCATCTTGAAATTTAGAAATACAATTTATGATAGATATAGTTTTATTTTTAACTGTAAAATAATTCTTTTGGGGTCCTAACCAAAATTCTAAATTATATCATACAACAAACTCTTTTATAGACCCTAGTACCTTTTCCTTAATGATTCCCCCAATAATCTACTTATGATGGATATGTTTCTATTATCATGAATGCATTAGGATGTGGTATGACTAAACATGATAGAGTGGTAACCTTTTTCTTAATATCGTGAACTGTACTAGTATGCAAACTAGACTATACTAGTATGCAAATTAGACCATGCTACAAGATTCTTCTGCAATCTCTGAAACAATAGTTGAATAATTTTGCGTATGTTAGGTAAAAATAAAATATATAATTTAAAAATCCTAAAAATCTTTGTATTTGAGTTTTTTCTTTAATTTCATCAGGAAATTTATTTGCAAATTCTATTGATCTAGATATAGGTGTTATAGTTCCTTGATAAATGTTAAGTCGTAATAATCTAATTTTTGTTTGAAGTACTTGTATTTTCTTTGTCGATATCAATAATCCATGTTTTTGACAATATGTAAAAAGGTATATAAATGCTTAAAATTTTGATCGATAGATTTTGATAACATCCTCGATATACACTATATAAAAGGTAGAGTATGAGTTAAAATATCATTCATAATATTTTGAAATTTACAAGGTGCATTTTTTAAACAAAAAAATATGACATTCCATTCATAGTGTCCAAAAGACACAGTAAATGATATCTTATATTTATCTTTTTCGGCTATTTGTATTTGCCAATATTCACTTTTCATGTCAGATTTTGAAGATATACACACATCATATAATTTTTTTAATAAATTATTAGGTATTGAATATCTAATCTCATATTCAGGTACATGGAGGTGATAAAGGGCATATGTTACGTAGGCTAGTATATTAACCGAGAGTACCTCTTAGTGTAATTCTCACATTTCTTAGTAATGCTGAACCAAAAATAGTCATGTCGTTTGATTTTTAACACCAATGTCTGTCTTGGTGAATGCGATCCGCATAGACCTTGATGTACCTCCCTGATGATCATCTTGTCTATTTCCATACCAACGCACACCATATAGGGACCAGTTACGCTCTGCTTATACAAGATTTTGCGGAACATGCAAAATCTTACACTTCGGACTTTCAATTTGCGTGCATGCCACTTATCGTTTGGGACATTACCCATGTTGATATATTCCCTTATCAGACTCCTCTAGTCCTTTATTTCGTTACCCTCCCGAGCTAACCCCAATCACGAGGAGAGCTATGAGGAGTAAAGAAATCGGGTAGTTCATACTCAGGTGTGAGCCGAGCTTTAATATGCTCTACTATGAGCTGAGCTTCATCATGCTCCACCTTGAGCTGGTTCAACAAGTTCTGCTCCGAGCTTATCTTTGGTGTGTTCTGCTCTGAACCGAGCTTCAACATGCTCCTCAATTGTCTCCAATGTTATCATTTTCAGCACCAAAGGACCAGAACTGGACGCTAGTGTGTCCAACGCGTCAGCCGAGCTGTTTTCAAACTAGCGTATGATGCTCTAGACTAGTGTCACGCACGCATCCATTGTAGCATCCTTAACTTCATAATCTTGACTTACTAGATTGGTGGATAAATATTATGTTTGAGTGATATTTTTCATAGAATAATTATTAACTATCACTGTTGCTGCTACATTCCGATTTCTAGATTTTTGTCTTGGCTTGAATGAAGTTGGATATCCATGCTTTTTATAGCAGCGGTCCATGGTCCATGACATGACTTTACAAAAGAAAGTTCATATAATTTTGTCTTTCTTCTAATTGAAAGCATTCCCAATAGCAGAATTTGAATCAGTTTGAAGATTGTTATTTTATGGTTGTTGATGATAAACTTGAAAATTAGTAGAGTCAAGCACATTTGTTCTTACATATTTTTGGCTATCTTCCTGATTAAAGAGGTTATACACTTCTGACATAGTAGGCAAACATTTATTCACTAGAATGCAACTTCTAATGTTTTCATAGTTGTCATTAAACCCATTAGAATGTCAATGACTCTATTGGTTTAATTTTCAGCTAAGAGATCATCAACAATTTTAGTAACAACTTAAATCTTGGACAGTTCTTCCCACAAAGCTTGAGTCTGAGTATGATACAAAGAAAGATCCAAACTACCTTGTTTGAATGAATGAATTTCACGTCATAATTTATACAATCTTGGCAGATTGGATTTGTGGAACTTAGTGGGTAAATCTTTCCATATATCACTCGCAATATTGAAGTACAAACTGCTAGTATATATCATCTTTGTAGTACTATTAAGTTGCCACGATTTGATCATATTATTTCAACGGTTCCATATTTGGAAATATGGATCACCATTAGCAGGTTTGGTAATAGATCTATCAAAAAATCATATCTTATTCTTAACTTCCACACTAGTAGTCATCACAATTAGCAACACATTGTAATTATCACCATTTAGTTAATTTGATACAATAACTAATCCTGCATTATCATAATTGTGCAAATGTTATGGTGAGTAAATATTATTAGGCTACAAAGATAGTTTCCAGAAGAATCGTAGACTTGATTATGACCATAAATCTTGAGGATTGAATATCATATTGAATTGGTTCTTGTAAATATTGACGATATTTGGATTTTTAATTTTTCTTTCCCATTCAAACCGAATCTAGCTCGAATTAAGACAAAATCCAATGAAATCTAAAGTCACACAGGATGAGAGAAACATATTGAGCTCAGCGAAGTTGAACAATGAAGATGATGCGCAGAAGGGGCCTCCGATGAATATATGAGAAGTGATGAAGATGGAGGTTGAGAGAGGGATAGAAAGTCATTAGAGAGAAGAAGATTTATTTGCCTTGATACCAATTTACCAAATTAAGTCTTATTCTTATTTATTCTTAACCAATTACAATGGTGGGTTTATATACATGAAAGAAAAGACCTAAACCAAAGCCATAACCAAAATCTACTTACACAATCTAATATTGATTTACCATATCAACTCACATTCACCGATTCAAAATAAAACTATCCTGTAAACTATTATATATACTGAAATTTGTATATAATTTTAGTTAAATATATGCTTTCGATCTTCATAAATATTTCAAACATTCATCATATATCTAATTGTATAAAATTCACAAGTTTCATGATTAGAAAACGATGTACTTGCAAAAATTGAAATAACGATTAGCGACTCCAAGTATAAAATAAGAGTTTGTGATTTTGTTTTATCTCTTTCGGTTATAGAAATAAAAACTAATCTTTATTAAAACAAGATAAATGAAAAAACAATTTGTGGATACAAAGAGTGATAATTTAGGAAAGTAACCTACAAAATGACAATATTCTTTGAAGAAGATAAAAGTACAAATAATGGTAATGTTAAAAAAGGAAATTAAAAGTAGATTTGAAGTGCAAAAGCTAATGGCAAAACTAAAAGAGTAAAATGTACATTCCTCGGTGCATTGCTCTGTCTGCTTGACGAAGGACCTGTTGCAATTCCTCCTGGTGATTCTGCACCTATACATATTCATTCATTAAATATAGGGCAAATATATATATATTACAGATTCATTGGCAAAACATCAGATCATATGATTCTATTTATGAAAATCAACAAAAAATTGATTACCTGAAATTGGAGATGGAGCGACGGCTGGGGAGCCTACAGGGACTCCAACTGAAACTCCAATCACTGTTATTTACAAAATTAATTACAACTCTTTATGATAACTAAACATTTTAATTCTATCAGTAATTAAGAACCTTCTTCATTTAATAACTACAGATTATAATTCTTTGAAATATAATGCATGAATCTGAGCATATCAATATATTAGATGCTATATAAAATTGTGGTCTTAATTCATAACCTTAACGACTAAAAGGCAAAATAACATGTGGGAACCGATAAAACGTATTAATTCTGCGAGTAGATGAGAAGTAACGACATATCGATGGCGTAATAAAATTAAATATTTATTTATTTAATCAAATAAATAACATGGGCAAGACAATTTAAAAAATAAAACTATGTTCAAATTCTAAGATTAAAAACTATCGAGTTGGGATGAAATGAGTCATTAAAGAGTCAGATTCTAATTTCTTAATCTATATAATTTTTAGCTATTGCACATTTTTAATAATTCCAGCAAATAAAATTTAACTACCTTTTTATTATTATTTAACTACCTATTTAAATGTTTCTAGTATAGTCATTCATTTAAAGAATGTAAAATTCAGTAAAAAAGAAAAAACATAAAATTACTAAAGGTAACATAAAAATTTAGAATTAAATCAACATTTCAGGTTTGTCAAAATACTATAAAAATTTTCCTTTGGTATCTATCTTCACTCAGGATTAATCCTTAAATGTCTATCTTATATACTGATTAGTAGTCATATACAGTGGCAAATCCAAGTATAAGTTTGGGTATGCAAATGAACTACCTTAATTATTAATAATTAAAGATTTACATTGACAATAATTAACAAAGTGGTACAATAGTATATACTAAACCTTGCTAAACTAGAGGTTAGTGGTTCAAATATTTATGTATACATATTTTTGCACTACCTAATATAACTTTTTGGGACCTATATATATATAACTATATTAGCATGCAAGAGTAATGGGTGAATTTGGAATTTTGGGTATTTAGTTTGCTTATATCCGGATAAGACCTTTAAGAGATTGGATGGATCTAAATCCAAAAATAACATTATAAGCATTCAAATTGAAAATCCTTTATAAAAAAGAAAAGAGTAAAAGGTGGAGTATATACGAGAACAGAGTGATGGATCTGGAGTGAGGACGCCACAAATTCCTGGAAGTTTAAGAGCCTTTGCCTTATCAATCTTGATTCCATACTGAGCCCCCACGTCTCCTGCTAGAAGGTAACATAAGCATTGCGGTGAGCTTTCCACTAGCCCCGCCAGCTCCGGGCAACACGGCTTGTCGGGTTTGGCCGCACCTCCACCGTCTCCGACTTGAACGTACGAAAGACAATCAGTCATGTTCAACAGATTCGTCATGCAGTCTGGAGATCCTGATGGTCCTGACGAAGGAGACATATCCATCATTTGTGCTGACACGTGTCCTCTTAGCGACGCTGCGATTACAAAAGCGGTCATTACTACAACGTTCCACATTTTGTTTATTTGGGAAGAAACTGTGAAATGAATGTATAAATCTTGTAGGCGAAACAAAGCTATATTATAAGCATATTTACGTTACATGTCATTAATGCCTACATAACTACCACCTACCCTCTCTCTTATTTACACTATTAAAAAAAATGATTTTTTTAGTTCTTTATTATAAGCACTATTCAACAATTTTTACTTTAATTATGTCACTTCTATAATTTGACCAAAATTATTTTCTACTTTCCTCTGTTTTTTATTAGATAGAATCGATATTGACATCTGTATATCGATTTTTTCTCATGGAAAAATCATACTTATTCGTATGATATGTTGATAGTTGTGTGAATTTCGTACCATTACTTAGAGCATCCATATTGGTGGGACAAAATATAGAGTCCTTAGAGTATTTTATTAATATAAGTGGCTGTTATTGGTTATAGGATTTTAATAGATTTGGAAATCCGAGTGAAATCCAGTGTTATTGGATTAATGATTTTAAAATTCT
>OVAV01002013.1:0-11939 GCA_900406375.1 Iberis amara
TTTATTATGCATTTTTAATATTTATGTTTTTATATTAGTTAAAATGGTATATTTTTGTTTAGTTTTGTGATATATTAAAAGAGAATACATGAATTTTCATATTTCTTCATAAGTACTAATTATATAGTGTATATTGTATTTAATATGTTTCTTAATATTTAATTCAATAAATTATGTAAAATAATTATTCAAGATGTCTTTCATAACTGCTATATATATAAATATGTAATGTGTAATTAATACGTTACTTAAAATTTAATTCAATAAATTATGTAAACTAACATTCAAAATATGATGAGTTGGTTGAAGGAGAAGAGAGGAAAAACTATCTTTATATATATAGATAGATATATATAGGTGTGTGTAATGTATTTTGATATTTTATCAAAAATTTATTATGCATTTTTAATATTTANGTATGGTATATTTTTTGTTTAGTTTTGTGATATATTAAAAGAGAATACATGACTTTTCACATTTCTTTCATAAGTACTAATTATATAGTGTATATTGCAGTTAATATGTTTCTTAAAATTTACATCAATAAATTATGTAAACTAATTATTCAACAAATTCAATAAATTAATTTACTAAATTATGTTAATTTATAGTCAAAATTCAGGTAGATAATATAGTAGAAGAGAAAAGCGAATTTTCATATTTATTTTTTAACTATCTATTTATATAGATGTGTAAAATATAGTTAATATGTTACTTAAAAATGAATTCATTAAATTACGTAAACTAATATTTAACCATTTTTTGGTTCTAGAAAAATGATATGCCTACGTATGTACCCATGGAATAACTGCTATATGTAATGTGTAATTAATATGTTACTTAAATTTAATTCAATGAATTATGTAAGCTAACATTCAAAATATGATGAGTTGGCTGAAGGAGAAGAGAGAAAACATATCTTTATATATATAGATAGATAGATATAGGTGTGTAATGTATTTTGATATTTTATCAAAAATTTATTATGCATTTTTAATATATATGTTTTTATATTAGTTAGTATGGTGTATTTTTTGTTTAGTTTTGTGATATATTATAAGAGATACATAATTTTCACATTTCTTTCATAAGTACTAATTATATAGTGTATATTGCAGTTAATATGTTTCTTAAAATTTACATCAATAAATTAGGTAAACTAATTATTCAAAAAATTCAATAAATTAATTTACTAAATTATGTTAATTTATAGTTAAAATTCATGTAGATAATATAGTAGAAGAGAAAAACGAATTTTCATATTTATTTTTTAACTATCTATTTATATAGATGTGTAAAATATAGTTAATATGTTACTTAAAAAATAATTCATTCAATTATGTAAATTAATATTTAACTATTTTTTTGGTTCTAGTAAAATGATATGCCTACGTATGTATCCATGGAATAATTTTGTTGGCAACTCGGATAATGAAGGTTAAATGAAGCTAATATGGATTTTTTTAGCGTCTCTTCCGCTATTATAAGACTTTAAGAGAGCAAGATATATAGATTACAATTTGAGCAGTAATTTATAGAAGTTATATTAAAGTTCCTTTCACTCAGTTTTACAATGGCACAATCAAAATGGTTAAACACAGGAAATATATAGACTATAGAGCTCATTGAATTTGTCTCTGGCCGTGATACCATAAAGGAAGAGCTAAAGAAAATAAGGTAGAGATGAAAATTTTCTTCTTCTTTTTTTTTTTGGCACGAGATGAAAACTTTCTTTTTATAATTTTTAATCTTAACATTCTCTGTTACATAAATTTCTTTTATACTCAAAATGCATTTGGTTCATTAGTAATACATGGCCTTCTAATATGCTATCTAGCGATCAGAAAATACTAAACTTACTAGATGATGCATGTGTTATACACAGGATCAGTTTAATGACAAAATTTTTATATAAAATTTGTATTTTCTTATTTTAAGAATATTTGTTATAATTTAAATTTAGACTAATAATATAATTTAAATTTATTTGATAATAATGTAATAAACTATCTAAAATTTCAAACACTACAAATTTAAATTATATTATTTTTATCATGTTTAAATTTTTCAAGTTATATTCATCAATTTCACTAATAAAATTATTTTAAGTATTTCATAAATTTAACATATTTTTAAAAAATCAAATTAAAATATTACGATATTTTTAATTATTTATGATGTATTTATTATATTTAAATTTCGCCATAAAATATTTCAGCAGTTTCTTATGTTTGTGTTAATCATTCAATTTCGCTAAAAAATTGAAATAAACAAAATACATAATTTAAATTGGATGTCTATAAATTAGAATTTCAACTATTATAATTTATCATTATTTTAGTGTATTCATTAAGTAATTTTAGTTTATTACTCACTTTTGCGTACGATTTTAGATTTTTTATACAAAATTCTATTTTTTAAAACTAAATAGAGTAATATATGTATAACTTTAAAATTTATAAATCATAACATAGATAGAAAAATAATTATTGTTAGTTTTGCATTATATAGTATTTATTTAGTTTTTACCAAAACTAATTCAAAAACTATTAAAAACTAGAGAACAAAAATAAAAAGGAAACAAAAAAAAAGCTGAAATAAATGCATCAAAATTTAAAACTTAAAAAATAAATTAAAAAATTGTGCAACTACTATGTAAAACTTCAAAATAAAATAAAATTTTTTAAAAATATGGTGTTGCCCTATAATCTTTTCTTTTAAGACTATTTGGGTCTATTGTTGCGCCCATTTGCTTTTGGAAAAATTTCATTTTAATACATCAATTGTATACCAATTACCCATTTAATACACGAACTATTAGAATGCCCAACTTAATATACGAACTATTTATTTTACCCTCTTTAATACACAAATTATTAATCATCTACCCATTTTACACAGGTCCGGTTACTTTCCGTTTAAGGAACCGTGAAATTTTATTTTTTTAAATCGAAAATCAATTAAAATTCACCCAAATTCCAAATGAAAAAAATTCAAACTTGAAAAAGTCTCTTCCTGATTCTCGAAGAATGAGGGGGCAAAGAGATTGATCGAGAAAGATCTCTTGTTCTTATTATGAGATCGTGTGATTGGACCCACATATGTTTGGTAAAAAGAATAATCTTATCCTTTTGATTTAACCAAGAATATAAAGTGTTCAATTGGAACATGAAAATGTGCCCGAATTTGTCCTAGTTACTCTTCGGGACGCTTTGTATTCAACTTCTGCACTAGAGCGGGCAACTGTTGGTTGCTTTGTAGAGCCCCAAGAAATGAGATTGTCACCAAAGTAATTGCAGAATCCAGTGGTTGAGCGACGAGTTGTTGGACAACACATTTTGCTTCGGCCTTTAGCTTACGCCTTTGTATGTAACTCCTCTGGAGCAGGAGAAGGAAAAGAAGGCTCATGTAATAGAGCTTACCAAGAATGGCACTCTCTTTTGTCTTTTTGCCCAAGATCTCCTTCGGGAAGGAACGAAACCTTGACTAACCTTTCCTTATCCGATCAAAGCACCTTTTTAGAACATAAAAGTTTTGTTTGCATTGGGAGCTCCTATCATATTTCTCATATTTGAATAACTGCAGTTAGTTGTAACAAGATCTCCCGAAATGATTTCAAGAGACATGTACCCAGCCGTGGATTCAAACCCAACTCTTCCCAGGCTTTTTATCAGCCTTCTAAGAATCAGTTCGCGGTGAATGAAGTAAGGGGTACCGGAACTGAATGCGAAGTTCCATTAAAAATCAGAAAAAATCCAAAAAAGAATTTCAAAAAAATTTATAAAAAACTCCAAAAAATCAATATCAAATCAAGAAAATACAGAAAAAATAATAAAATTTTTAAAACATGATTGAATTTAAAATGGATAAAAATAAAAAATTCATAAAATTGTAGGAAATTCAAAATTTTCTTTATAATTTATAAAAAAATAGAAATTTAGCTATACTTGTTCCCTTACTTGTCTTGTCTTGTGCAAGTATCACAAATTTTGATTTGTACTTTTATTTGTTTATACCAAGTATTTGATCAATTGAGTATCGCCAAAAACTAAAATACTTGAAAGTATTTGTTTACGCTTGATACTTTTTATTAAATCAAAATGAACAATTAAAAATTGATATGTAATTTTAAATATAAAACTGATATGTATTAAAAACTAATATATATTTATATATATTACTGTAAATATGAACCTTCTAATAAATTTAAAAAAACTTTTGATTTTTTTAATCTTTTGAATTTTTTATTTTTTTGTTCAATTTAAAAAATTTAATCATGTTATAATTTTTTAATTATATTCTATATTTTATTGATTTAATTTTGAATTGTTGGAGTTTTTCTGAATTTCCTATATTTTTTGGATTTTTTAGAATTCATTTCGATTTTTAAGAATTTTTTTACTGCTTTTTGATTTAAAAAATAAAAGTTACGGTGCCTTAAACTGCAAGTAACCAGACCTGTGTAAAATGGGTAGATGAGTGATATTTTATGTATTAAAGTGGATAAAATAAATCATTGGTGTGTTAAGTTGGGCATTCCAATAGTTCGTGTATTAAATGGGTAATTAGAATATACTTAGTGTATTAAAATGGGAAAAATGCCAACTAAATCCTGAACTTACCATTTTAAGCCAAAAAAGTCTAAACTTTTAAGTGAGCCATTTTATTGTCCAGTTTTTGTTTGAATTCATTTAAATACCCAACTTTCATTGACGTAGCCGTTTTAAACATGAATTTAGTCAACTGTTAACTTTCATTAACATCGTTAACCAAAATTATAAACTTCTGTTAATAAATCTGTTTATATGAAAAACATTGTAAAAATTAAGCCTAAAATCTCAAAATCCCCAAATTCATCATTAAGCAAACGACATTGTCTTAGCTTTCATTAGATTCTCATTGTAAATCAGTGTTCAGAGATATAAATTCATAACTCGTTGGTAGGTTAGAATCTGGAGATTCGATTGTTGTTCAGTCTCATATGTAGTCTACATTCAAGTAGCATAAAAAGAGTCGAGGAAGATCTTAACGTAGTGTGTTATATGGTTATCAGTTTCTTGTGAACTACATTTGATACTGTTTACTTTGCAATTCCGGTATAATCTCCTGCATCTTTTTGATTCATTATCTGCCATATACATTTAGGAACAAACCACTGATGCCGGCACTACCTGGTCATTCCAAAAGAACACATACTCACAACGAGAGACCTCCAGAGAAGAGATGAAGACTAATCACTTTGTTAATCATCAGAAGGTATTACACATTAATTCTCTTAAACCTATGTGAAGTTTCTATATGGATTTATTTTATGATTTGAGCAGTGACTCACATGCTAAGCGTCGGACAAGCACTGTTGCAGAAAATGTTAGAAGGAGAAGACAATTTAGGGTTCTTGATGAATTTGAGGATTTTGAGATTTTAGGCTTAATCTAAACAATATATTTTATTTAAACAAATTTATTAACATAATTTTATAATTTTGGTTATTGGTGTTAGTGAAAGTTAACATTTGACTAAATTCGTGTCTAAAACGGCTAAGTCAACGAAAGTTGGATATTTAAATGGATTCAAATGGAAAATCGAGGAACAAAATGACTCACTAAAAAGTTCAAACTTTTTTTGACATTTTTCCCATATTAAAATGGAATTTTCCCGCTTCTTCTCGTTTAAACTTTACAACTTCTTCGGCAGCTGTTTGTGCAATTTGTGAGGTAGGTTCTTATTCGCTATTTGAAGAGGCTTCGTTCGTGCTTCGGTGTTCCGGCGCTCATTGTTAAACCCTTGTCTCGCTTTAGTCGTTGCGCTTTCTCGTTTGATTGCTCGGCTTTCAGTTTTCATCGATTCTCTTGGTTTGTTATATTTGAGTGATCTCTTTTGTTTTATTGTTTTAGTTATTCCTCTTGTCTGCCTCTTTTGGTCTGTCTCCGGGAAAATCTTGTTTTTCGCCGGTTTTGGTATGTTTAGGTTCAACCTTGTTTTATGGTTTGTAAAATATTTCATAAGATGGAAAAAAAAAAAAACCTTTACAACTTCTGCTTTTTTCTCCTTTGTTTTTGTCTTTACGCACAAATGGTCTTCGCCATTTGTGTTAAGAGAAAGCTATGGGCTCGGCTAGTCGTATGGGCTTAATCATCCACGAGCCCATTGTCTTTTGTTATTCTTCCTTTTTTGAGTTTTTTCAAAGACTCTTTGATCTAGTCTTATGCTTTAACAAGTATCATGTTTGAGGTATTTTTTGAATATATGAAAATCTTAAACAAATTCATGTACCAACCAGTCCTTTTATTGTATAATTTAATCATTCTTGCTAAATGGAATCTTCAGATATAAATGAATGAAGAACAAACAATTGGATTAACTAAAGATAATATTACTGCCATCAACAACAACACAAAAAAACATAACTGATGTTTCTTACAAGACTTGCAAGCTAATGTTGAGAGATCGGCAGCAGAAAAGGTTATAGAAAACATTGAACCCTATAAGATTACTTTCATACAAGTATACTAAGTTTTCAAACCTTAAAAATGAACAAAGTAACGATGGAGCATCATCAAGTGGCTTCTGGGTCTCTGATAGTCTTAAAGATTACTGTGAACCGAGCCAAGCCGGCTTAGAAGACGCTTCAGCTGAACCGTTTACCTGGTATGGTGCCTTCGATGTAATCCTGTTAAAAAGTTGCAAGGGATATTTCATCAGTTAAACTTCATTGAGAAACTAGTATAACAACAAACAGAATCGCCATGGAAACAGAAGCAACATAAGTTGTATTCACAAATATGCATTTACCTATCCTTTCTTTTAGCCAGGAATCGATGAAGCGAAGCTCTTCTAGCAATTGGAAGTTCTACAAAGTAGAAAGAACAGAGTTTTATCATTTAGAAGCCAAGCCTAGCCTAGTGTATGAACCAAAGAGGCCGAGATATATTACCGCAGGCTAAGGAGGACGCGTTGGGCTGTATTGGCGGCTCCTGTGCAGTGGTATTTGCAGGACTACGAACTGGATTTGGAGTAGAAACAATCTCTTTTTGTTTCTTGTCTAAATTCTGAGTAGTATCACTCTGGATTTTGTTCACATTAGGTGTGAAGCTTTTGGCACTTCCTTTGTTAGCCAAGTCAATGACTTGTTTAGCTTTCTCAGCAGAAAAGTCATCAAACACCAAAACTTGACCACCATAGAATATAGTCAATGGAGCAGATTGAGACTCTAGCTTCACAGATCTGTTTAAAGATAAAAACAAACCCACAAAATAAGCCAAAACTAGCCTTAGATATATAAGATGATTGATCTTTTAGAACATACTTAGTCTCTTTGATCATCTGAACTTCTTCCTTGATCACAGAGGAAGAAGATGAAGAAGAAAAGCTTGATTGCCGTGGAAACATAATCTTCGGTTTAATCTCTTGACCAATCAAAGAATCCATTCCTGAAGCATCACAAGGAAACAGATTCATCATTGTTGGCTGACGAGACACTGCAAAATTGATCCAACAGAAACAGATTCAATATTTCACTAATCAAAGTAAATTGAACAAGAAGATAACCTATTCTGCGCTCAATATTGATTTCAATCGCTTGTTCCAATTCGTAACTCGAGAATCTAAGAAGAGAAACAGATCTAGTGAAAAGTAAAAGTTCCTTACCGTTGACATCAGGCTTGCAAGTCAAACCTAAGCTTAGATCTCCGAAACTACCCTTCTCTTTGAGATAACGGCTCAATCGGCTACATGTCTGTGAGAAACTCGGCTTCTCAGTTAACCTCCGACCAGAGAATTCCCAACACTCGGCGGCAGAACTCGACATCGTCAAATCGATAAAATCGAAGAGCGAAATTGAAATCGGATCAAAGGAATCTGCCTGCTTTCTTCGAATTTGCTTCCGTCTCGTTCTCCTTAAACATATATAATAATCTCTGCGTAAGAATTTTAGAGAAAATTTAGGGTTTCAGTTCCTCTTTCTCTCTCTGCAAAATGCGATTGTCACGAGGAAGAAATGGGACCTATTTAATACTTTCTTCGTTGGTTAATGCAGATAATTAATTAAATAGTAAATAATAATAAAGCATTTAAAACACGTGTTTTAATTCATTGCCTTACTTTATTTAACGGCAGAGACGGATATTTCAATTCACCGTCACCCACCTCGATATCATCAACACACAAACATCCTTTTTGTCTGCTATTACCGTTTTGCCCACTCATATTTATCTTTAAAAATATCCACTTGCAATCAATCAAATCTTTGTTTTTAAAATACTTTTCTGAGTTTCTAAAAATAAACCAACATATTATATTTTTTAGACTTTATTGTGAAAAACATAATCACTTATATTTTATGTAATTTAACTAATTAAAAATCGTTGAAAAGGTAGTTTTACCAAATAATTTGAGATCAGCACTTTTTCCACTAGAATTCAACTATGTCTAATTCTATTTTGTTATATTTAGGATCTCCTCAAAATAGGGATAGTGTAGAATTGTGAACTTGGATAATAATTGATTAGCGCACGTGAGTATTTTTTTTAAAGAGTATTTTAACCCTTACTTGCTTAGGATTACACGAAATTCCTCGCAGGATACAACAATCAAAGTTCTCTATTAGTCTAAGCAAAGATCAAAGAGAAACAAATAGAGTTTAGTGTTTGTGTATTTGTTGTTGCCAAAGAATCTCTTCTTTCTAAGATTCTCTGTGTTTTCTATGTTTAAGACTCCCTTATTCATCTATATGAAACGTAGTATTATAGATAACTATAAAACTGAACGGTTACTAACAATTATTACGAACATTTTCAACTGTTCGAAACTTTCCTAAAAACTGAGAGAATCTTCCAAAATTTTGAAGAAACTTTCCTAAATTTGTCCAGTTTCTTCCTTTCCCTAAAACCTCCAATATTTTCCTAAATTCAGAAGACACCTTCTAGAATATTTCTGATTTTTTCCTATATTCAGCAAAGCCACTGTTAAAACACTTAAATATACAACATTCCTCCCCCATTTAAGTGTAACCGTTGAATCCATAATTAACAACACATAAACCAAATTCATGCATAAATGTAAATATCGTAACGATTGATTTTACATCTTAGTAACATTATACATTCCAAATGTCCGAGAATCAGGATGTCCTACGGATTGAATCCTTCAACTCATTTTGGATACTTGAAGATAATGCACACACGAATTTCTCATTACTCTAAGTGTTTATACTTGACAATATAAGTCATGTGTCATTATCCATTCATGAGTACATAGGAAGCTAAATCCAAACTTTTTGAAGCGGGTAGACTTCATACTTATATAGGTGGATCTTTTAATCTTACACCTGCAAATGCAATTTTTCAAATAGATCTATTAAGAATCTAACTTCAACCTAACATTTTCTTGCAGGTTCAAGCACTTACTTTGGGATGATATAACAAGTGCTTCAATTTCTAAGTGTGAGCTTTCCACATTGAATTCAACCTCTAACGTCATACTAGAGGGAAATTGGGTATCTCACCATTAGAGATTTTAGATTGACTTGAGTTTCATCCCTTTAGCCGACTTGACCACCAAATCCCTAGCTAGTCCCTTCATCAAGTGATCCGCTAGATTTTGTTGAAACCGTACAAAATGTATGGTAATCACCCCATGAGTGATCAGCTCACGTACTGCACTATGTTTAACGCCCAGGTGTCGTGATTTACCATTATACACTTAACTATAAGCCTTAGCCAAAGTTGTTTGACTATCACAACAAATAGAAATCGCTGGTACCGGTCTCGGCCATAGTGGAATCTCGTATACCAATTTTTTTAGCCATTCCGCCTCTTCACCGGCAGCCGCTAACGCTACGAATCCCGACTCCATGGTCGAACTTGTAATACAAGTTTGTTTCTTAGAGGCCCAAGATATGGCACCTCCCCCAAGTAAGAATACCAAACCACTTGTAGAAGAATGATATTCTACATTGGTGATCCAACTTGCATCATAATATCCTTCCAAAACTGAAGGAGATCCGACATAAGATAAACCATTATTAATGGTTCCTTTCAAGTACCTTAACACACGTCTTATAGCTTGTCAATGGTGAGTACTAGGATTACTAGTATATCTACTCAACCTTCCTACCGCATAAGCTATATCCGGTCTAGTACTTGTCATGGCATACATTAAACAACCAATAACTTATGAGTACTCGAGTTGTGACACAACTCGTCCCATATTAGGCATGAGTTTTACACTCATGATTGAACTTCTTAAGAACCTTTTCAATGTAATGAGATTGTGACAAGGACAATCCCTTGTTCTCACGTTTGATTCTAATGCCAAGAATCACATTCGCCCCCCCCCCATGTCTTTCATTGCAAGCGTTGATGACAAGAAATCATTTGTAAGTTCTACTTGTCTAAGGTTGGTACCAAAGATCAACATGTCATCAACATATAGACAAATGATTACTCGTTACCGGATTCATCAAATTTTCTATATAAGCACTTATCCGCATGATTTAACTCAAAATCATTCGACAAGACAGCCTCATCAAACCTTTGATGCTACTGTCTAGGTGCTTGCTTCAGCCCATACAATGACTTTATCAATTTACACACCTTTTGCTCATGTCCAGGCATAATAAAACCTTCAGGTTGTTTCATATAGACTTCTTCTTCCAAAACACCATTCAAGAATGTCGTTTTAACATCCATTTGATGGATCACAAGATCTTAAATAGCCGGCATAGCAATCAAGTATCTTATAGAAGAAATCCTTACAACCGGAGCATAGGTGTCAAAGTAATCGACACCTTCCTTTTGCTTAAAGCCTTGGATAACCAAGCGAGCCTTGAACTTGTCAATTGATCCATCGGTTTTCATCTTCCTCTTGAAGATTCATTTGCAGCCTAAGGGCTTGCAACCAGGTGGGAGATCCGTCAAGATCCATGTATTATGTTCCATGATAGAGTCCATCTCATCGTTCACGGCTTTTTTCCAAAAATCAACGTCTATAGACTTCATAGCCTCATCAAACGTTCTTGGATCATCATCAACAAGATAACAATATGAGAATTCATATTAAATTTCATCTCTTGACCCTTCAACTAAGTAAAGTTGAAAGTCGGGACCTAATGATTTCTATATCCTTCCTCTTTGATTTTACGTAGCATGGATGACTCATTAGGAGGTATGAGTATATCATCTCCAACATTTGTTCCACTTGAACTTGGAATCAAATCTTTTGGTTTAGGTATTGAAGAGAAGCAATTATCATCAAATATTGCATATCTCGATTCAATCACGGTGTGAACCGGTATATAATCATTAGGTTCTATAACATAAAACCTACAAGCCTTGGAATGTACAACATATCCAATGAAGATGCAATCAATACCTCTTTCTCCCAAAGTTTTAGTCTTTGGTTGTGGTAGTCTAACGACCGCCCTACATCCCCGAACTCGAAGGTAGTTCAAGTTTGGTTTCTTTTTGTACCAAAGCTCATATGGGGTAATTTTGTTAGGAATTCGATTCAATAAGTAACAAGCCATCAACATGGCTTCATCCCGAAAACCGTCACTCAATCCCGAGTATGATAACATGGAATTAACCATTTCTTTTAAGACTTTGTTTTTCCTCTCGGATACACCATTTTGTTGTGGTGTATATGGATGTGTACTGTGTAGTCTCGTGTATAATTCCCACGGACTGAAAGTATCCAGGGTCATAATACTCCCCACCTCTATTAGTGTGTAACTTCTTAATTAAGTCATTATGTTCCAATTCAACCTCGGTTTTATAAACCTTGAACTTATCTAGGGCCTCATCTTTAGCATGCAACAAGTAGACATAACAAAACCGAGAATAATCATCTATGAAGGTGATGAAATATTTTTTGTTCCCTAAAGATGGAGTAGCATGCAAATCACATAAATCACTATGTATAAGACCTAGCACTTTAGAGTT
>OVAV01002014.1:0-11938 GCA_900406375.1 Iberis amara
AAAAAAATATATAAGTCTCTAGAGGGAGGACGGTAGTAAGTTTTTATAATAGATAAAAGGTAAATTAAAGACTAGGTGCTCAAACCTCTAACAGCCACTTCAAATTCTTATAGTAATCAGGATCCACTGCCTCAATGTCATGATATGTCACCTTGACGCCAAGTATATGTTTATAGAAGGAGCGAGTGAAATAAACATCTAAAAGCTGCCCATCAAACAAAGCCTTTGCGACCTGTAGTGACATCACAAACAGATCAGATGATACACCCAAAAACAAACAATCGGATTGTTGCAATGACAAGGTTCTTGACATATATTACCATGCGACCAACAAATTTGAAGTACGATAGATGTTCAGTTTGGTAAACAGAATTTGGGTTTGGCTGGAAGGTGGCATCATTTCCAACGGTAGTGAATAGCAACGCTCCTTTGTCAAAGATAACTCTTGACAATAACTGATACCATTCTCTGGTAAGACCACCAGCGTCAATACCTTCTTCACCTTGAAACTGCACGTTCAGACGTCCCTTCAGATCTTGTGGGGACCGCATACGTAACTGGTTGTACGAATCTTCCAACACATAAGCTCGGCGGACGCTAATACGCAATGGCCCAGAAATGTGTTGATCATGTTGGTGCCTTATCCTTGACCTGAAATACGCTTTCTTGTTGTCAAAATCAATCAGCCTTGGTGCCTTGAGCATCATTGAAAGGGACTTCTCCAGCAAACTCGGATTTTGCCTGACAAATGAATTAAGAAGTCGCCTATGCTTCTCGGCAAACTTTGCAAATGTAACAGAGCCATCAGTTTTTTTCTGAGGATCTACAATGGTTTTAGATGATGAACTATGAGCAGATTCCTTTACTTCTCCTGCTGTCACATTTCCATGATCCTGCTGTGACGTAGACGGGGAGTGAATCTTCTCACAGAGTACAAAGAAAGCCTCAATAAGGGGTAGGAGCCTCTGAGTTCCTGGAGAAAGAGAGGAGGGAGGAGAGACCCCAAGGACATGATCACCGGGGTTTAAGTTGGATGAAGTTGTTGTAGCAACAGCATGATCTAGTTGCAAATCAGTCATGCTGATACACTGGCTAAGTTCTTGCCACAGCGGCTCTAATGCAACATTTAGCCTCTGCATAATATTCTGCTCCTCACCTTTTGTATCCTTTTCTGTTCCCACATTGCTATTATGGATAGGGGAAGTTAGAGAGCTCAGCACCTGCAGAACACGGAGAATTGAAGCACCTGCCATAGAACCTGTACTGTGACTCATTTTCTGTGTATTGCTTAGTGCTGCCAGCTCACGGACAGTTGAGGCACTCAAACCACTTGCCAATTCTGAGAGTTCTTTTGTGAAAAACTTGCGGTGAGCTTCATCTACAGCAGCAAGCTTTTTGAGCACTTCTCCCGCTAATGAGTAAATTTTATCGGATAACCTATTAAGGTATCAAAATATGTTTGTAAGCCTAAGGAAATTCAGGGATATAAATGCCACAAAGGAAACAAAAAGACCTATCTTTAGACTACTACATGCATAAATATAAGAAGAAAGAGAAAACTCAGGAAAGCAATGAACTGTAGAAAGAAAGGAAGGAGTTTCTTTCTTACCCTTCATATCCAAGAAGAATACAAAGATTGCAGAGATCAGACTGTGGCAGCTGCAAGAATATGTTATATATATCAGCACATTTCTTCTTTTTCGCAGCAGATAGCTCAGCTTCATCTGCTAGCTCAGAAGATTCAGCATCTTTAGGTGTTTCACTAGAAGCTTCTTCACCAACAGGTTTGTTTTCTGACTTCTCAGGTTCTCCTGATGATGAAGACCACCCCTCAATCCGGGATGCTGCTGTGTAGACAACTACTTGCAGCAAACCCATGACCTGAGACATACAGAACATAGATCTCGTAGGTAAAAAATACAAATAAAATAACAGCCAAAGCAACAACTGGAAACTGTAGCAAGAAAATGCCGACTACTCATGCTAAACATACCAGCGCTAGATGAGATGTACTCTGCAAAAGCTGGGGCCGATTAAGCAATTTTAGGAAGACAACCAGAGGTATCTCTAGATCCCGGGAGTTTGTCTCATCGGTAACTTTCTCCTTACCCTTCCCTTCACATACAGAGGGTTTTGGGCTTGACAACTGGGAAAGAAGTGATGAATCAAAGCAAAATAGCATGTCAGCAACAGCCGAATGATTTGTAGCCAAGTACGTCAAAACCTCAAGCACCCGACGGAACACCAAAGGAGGAAGACCTGTATTAGAATCACGGAAAGTCAGACGGGTGCCCNCAAAGAATTTCGGGGAAGCAATACCATTTAACAGCTGGGACCGACCATAGACAACATTTGATTGACAACCATAGAGTCTTTGCGGATTAGTTATTGTCAACTGGCTCGGTGATGTTTCCATGTCAGGCCTAATCATATCCAGCAAAAGTTGAACCAAGTTTGCTCTCGTAACACTGTGAGCACATAGATTTAATAGAAGCCTCTGCAAAAGGCCTTTTCCCAAGGGCTGATACATTAAAATAACATCATTGTTAGACGCAAAATCAAGTATGAACCAATACTAATGATACTTCCCACAGAACTTTCAATTAGGCCTCATGAATTAAGAACCAAAATTATTAATAAATTTATTTCTTTACTAGAAGGATAGGGGGGAAATAGGAATATCTCTTACTTGTGCTAGTCGTAACAGCCTGATTAGTGACTTTAAGGCGTCAGCATTCACAAGAGGGTCTCCTTCAATCTCTTTTATTCTCATTCCATCTGCAGATGATGAAACGGCCCTCTGACCAATAGTGACTCCAACCCCCCTGTCCATCCCTGTCAGCCTATTGTAACCCAAACCATTCCTTCGATTACTCAGTCTTTGGCTATTTCCAAAAAGACTACGAGCCTGATAGTGACTCATTGCTCGGTCTCTTAGCATCTGTGCTTCCGCAAGCAAAGGTGAAGGCAAAGCTGCCAAAACTGCTTCTGAAGAAGTTAATAGAACCTGAAAGTAATATATTTTAGAATGTTGTAACCAAATCAAAATTCAAATTAGTAAATTCAAATTAAGAGAGAGATAAACCTCTTCACGTAAATCAGCGGGTAGAGTAGCAATAATCGAAGCGTTATCCATGTCAACGGGCTGTCCTTGTGACTGCTGTATCATCCTTTGTGCCCTCTGTTGAGCAAGAACTTCTGTTTGGATATCTGGGGGGAGGGCTGCCAGAAATTCAGGATCTATGTCGTCTACTGCCGGTGGTTCATAAGTTGGATGCTGAACGGACTGAGACTGCTGAGAAGCAAGGACTTCTGCCCGCAAATCTTCAGGGAGGGCCTCCAAAAATGTTGGATCAATGGCATTCGTTTCAGGTGCCCCACCGTCCAAGCTACCTTCAGCAACTTGTTCATCATTCCTGGCATCTTGTGTAGCTTCCATGGATGAAGGCTCATTGTTGTCATGGACCAAAGGTGAAGGTTGCACACTTTGATTTCCCTCTGCACCATCACTACTCATATCTACATCTACACCTGGTTCAGGATCGGCAACAGACACATTTTGGTTACTGGAAGAATCGGGTTGACCCTGAGCAGTGGAGACAAGATGCACTGCTTCGAGGTCTGCTTGCTCAATATGTACTCCACCACCTTCTCCAACATCCATTCTATCAATCTCATTCGGTGTAATGTTCAGAGGAAGAACTTCATGCTGCACTGGACATTCACCTGCATCTCGTAAGATAGGAGCAGCCTGATTTGCTTGACCTTGGGAGAAACTTCCAGCTGTTACATCAGGTAGGTTGTTAACATTGTCATTGTTATTTAACAGTTCACGCTCCAGACTTTGATGTCCACCGCTGCTACTATCCCTCAAGATGGTTTCGCTTCCAGCAGATAAATGAACATCGGGCTGCTGCTCCTCTATGACTTCTGTGTTATTAGTCTCCCTTTCAACAACAGTATCTGCTGGAGTTGAAGCACGCAAGTTGGAAATAAAATGTTCTTCTATTAACTGGGCAATCGATGCAGATTGGCTACTTGGTTGAGGATGACCTATATCAGTCCACCGGCTATCACCAACCCCTCTTCTTGATGAATCCGTACCCACAACAGAATAATCGGTCAAAGGAGGAGGTGCCCCAACACCTCCATAACGATTACTGAAAGGATCACCTGGTACTTGATCAAATGGTAGAACAGGTGTATCAAACATGTAAAACTGTGCTACATCATAACTGCCAGCTTCTGAATGCCTGGGAATACTGCCAGCATTTGCTGACCCTGAGGCCGAATTACCAGTTTGCGAAGGTCTAAATAAGAGGGGATGCTGAAAACCATGTGCTTCTGAACCAGATCGATCAAAAGAAGATCTACCTGTTTGACGCCTACGCTCGAAGCCCAATGGTCTCCGCAGAGCAAACAGATCGTCCACATTCACTCCTTCAAACGGCTCAGCTGTAATATCATCAATAAAACCATTTCCACCACCAGATGGCCCAAGAATCTGAAAGTGATCCAGCCCATCAAGAGCTTCCCTCCACCTCACCTCTATCACACGATTCTCATGGAAATCATCCTCATCCTCATCAACCATGTCATCATTATATTCATCTCCAAGGCCAGTATCTTCAGGGTCTTCCACGTCAGTTCCAGCAAGAGACATAACACCAGCTCCATCTTCCACTAAATCTGCATCCTCATCATCTGCTTCATCATCCTCCCCTTCGTCTCCCATGTCATCATCTACATCATCTTCGACTCTATTTCCAACATGAAAACCCATTTCGATTTGATCACCTTCCATCTCTTCTCTCATGAAATCCATCTGATTAGGTTCAGGCAGTATTGTCTCATCACCTTCTATCCTCATCTCGTGAGGTATAGTCTGGGATTGACTCAAACCCCTTTCACCTTCGCTTTGGGAGGAAATTTGAGGCTGCTCCTGTCCATTCTCTACTGCGTCTGTTACTTGCTGTAGATTGCTATTAATTTGGTTCAGCTCTTCAACTTCAGCCTCAGTTGAAATTCCATGACTATCATGTCTCTCATTCGAATCTGTGGTTTTTTTCTCATTTGGTCCTTCTGATTTTAGCTGCTCGGCAGCATTAGCAGCTCTCGACAGTGTCTCGAGAGACTTGAGGACAAGATTGACAAGCTTTGGAGCATCAGGGTGATCAAGATCAATCACGTCTAGGATGCTGGTCAGACACTGGATAGTTCCCCCATCTATCATGGTCTTTGCAACATCAGGTGAACATCCAGCGCCACGTAAGTTACTGGAAGATGAATTCTTTGTCAAGATTGAATAAACCAGGTCAGCAAAAGCATAAACTCTTTTATCGGGTAATAGAAGACTTCTACTAGAACTCCTTGCCAAGGAAGCAAACACCGATAAAACCCTAGAAAGCTCGTTGACTATTCTTTTACGCCCTTCGCTAGAACGATTGCACAAGACAACAAGAAACCAGGAAGCCTTTTCGGACAATTTCTCCTTCCATTCTTCAGGTCCAACGAACTTTTCGGAAGATATAGGAAGTAGTCGATGAATGACATGGTAAATTAATCCACCATTGCCAGGTGAATCATCAGGTAGACTGGATCCTCGAAGCTGGGATATTTCAGTATCCCGTCTCAGTATGACACTTGTACCATGCAAGTACATGAGAACAATATCACTCAGCAACTTCAAGATAAATGTTACTCTGGCTAATTCTTCAGATTTTTCAGATCCAAGTTCTGATTTCTCAGGATCACCAACTTTTGATTTGCCCTTCACTTTAGTTGTCGGCTCATCAACCTCCATTGACATAAAATTGGTTGTATCATCTTCCTGCCTAGGAAAACTCAACACAATGTCAATAAGCTGATCAATAACTTGTATGAAGTTAGCAGGGACTCTCCTGTAAATTTTTGAACATTTTCCTGGCACCTCATGAAGCTTACTTTCAGACATTCCCACCGGTTCATTCAAAGAGAACCCGTGTTCACTCCCAGACACTTTTGGCTTTTCTTTTTCCTTCGACAGTATAACAAAGTCCCTCCCTCCTGAAGACTCCAGCTGGCAAGTTGAATTCACAGCTTTCATAAAAACCACCGGATCTCTTGAAATTACAGGTGCCATAGTTGTCAGGAATGTTCGAGATAATACCCTACCTATATGTCTCTTCCCACTCAAGGTCTGGCGTATTTCTGATTCCATAGCAATTTGAAGAGTCTGAGGATCTTCAACCAGATGCCTTACAATAACAGATGCAACAGTATCATATCCGGGGAAAAAACATTTTTTCGGAAGAATAAACAGTGAAGATAAGCCTCCATGTTCCAGGAACTGGATAGCTAAAGCATGCATTTTCGTTAGACGAGCACACAGCTGAAGAACGGCCTGCATGATCAATGCTGGAACATGTTGCTTTATGAGGCCACAAGCAATTAATAAAGCTTTTTGACCCTCTTCCATAGTCAGATAACCTGTAGATTTTCCAAAAATCAGTTCCAAAGCTGGGTTTGATTCCCCGTTAGCAGCATCTGAAGATAACGCTTTCTTTAACACTACTGCTGAGTCCTGTAAAGAATCGCTCGGCTTCAAAGACCCACCTCCTTGATTTCCTTCCACATATTCAGACGAGATCTTGGTCTGTGCCTGCAGCATCATACTCAAGATAAGAAGCAAAGCACTAATGCATTTTGGAGCCAGAATCTCATTATCAGATTCACTCCGAAGCTTGAAATCCGTCAAAATATCAATCACCACTGTCACAATACCATCCCTTGCAGCAATTTCGCGTGTGTTATCATCCTCTGAGAGAACTAATGCTAAAATGTGTGGTATCATAGTCAAAGCACCAGTATCCTTGGAGAAATCAAGTTGTACTAGCTTCAGTTGCTGAATAAGATGAGACACGATCTTTGGCCGATCTTCCCCTTTATTTCGGCTACAGAGTGTCACAAACAAATCCATCAACGGGAAAGCAAGAGAATCATCACTTTGAAATAACTTCACTGACGCAGCGATAACTTGATCAACAGGTGGTTCTTTTGGCTCTGCTTCTTCCTGCGGAACCTCTACAGGCTTTTCAGTATCATCAAGTTTTGGAGTTTCAGATGCATTTCCAAGAGATAGGGCAAGTGCTTGAGCCAGCTCGTCATCTTCCTGCACATGGTCATCAGGATGGGTAAACAACCACTCCATAGCCATTTCAACACTGTTTGTTCCAACTCTTCGTAGAGCATCTTCTGCCCTTGACCTTGAAAAGCCCATTTCAATAATCATGCCCACAATGGCTTCGTCAGGTTGTAGAGGTACGGCTCTTTGGTTTGTACCCCGCGTAACACCACTTCGATTGTGCCTAGCATCAACGACACCAGAGTATATATGTGTAACAAGGGAGGTAACTGAAGCCACAAAGTTAGGATTGCAATCAGTAAACATAGGGTGGTTCCATATAGGTAGTATGACATCCAGAACCTGAGACTGCAGATTCCGCACGAAAGTCTCAGGTTCCCTTGGTACATGAAAAAGTCCAATTGACAAACCAACTGAAGCTGGCTGGACGAGAAGCTGCGTTTGAGAAGCAGAGGCAGGAGATAATAGAAATGCAGGGTTAACAAAGTAGTCCAATGCTCGGCAATAGTTTTGCAGAGTATCTACCAGCCACGAACTGTGAGACCATATATTCCTTTCACCTGGCTTCTCATTCTCAGTACCAGACGCAGGAATAGAAAACGGCATTGTCCAAAGCAACTGGCTCGTAGCTTCAAATGTGGTGAGAAGTTCCTTAAATGTTCCATGGACATAAAAACTGTTCACCATAGCTGTAAAACAGACCCTCCTGCGGGTATCAAATGTTAGAGAAGCGATGTCATCTACCACTTTTCCAAGGTATCGGCACTTGACTGGCAGAGAGATATCATGCCCAGCAGTAGCACCATACCCCTCAAAGTTAAGAGCTTCAAAAAATACTTTAGCTAGGGCAGTACCAAGCGTCTTAGATGCTGAACTCAATGGTGCTCCATCAATTCTGCGACGATTTGCAGAGGTGAATCCTTTCACCAGGGCCGTGAAAAAGAACCGTAGTGTAGAATTCAGCTTGATTAAAGTTTCACAAATGAGAACTTCAATGCTTTTCTTTTTCAGCTCATGAGAAGATGACGTTTCTGGTAGATCAGGTTGAATCTCAGAATCAAAATTAAAAGACTCCAGGTGTCGACGAGTCCTTCGGGCAATTGCATGTCGTGTACGACCATCAATACCTCCGCCAGAACGTACAACAGATAAAAATTCACGATCCCCACCCCAAATAGACTGAGAGCTACTGCTTCTAATTGATACAGGGTTAGAGTATCTAACAGCTGAAGCATTGCTTGAATCCTCATCACTCTCTCTTCCAACATTACTGGACGATGCTGAAACTGAATTATCAGGTCCTCGATCAACACTTATTTTTTCATCTTCCTTGGTATCACTACAAAGAGCCATTTGCCAAATCGTTTGCTTGTATGTAAGACTAAGTTCTTTCAGTACATCAGCATCAGCAGCACTTAATTCCGAGATAACTGAAGCTGATCCTTTCAACAAAAAGTTGGAGAGGGATAATATACCTTCGAGGCAGGAAAGAGATCTCAAAATCTTGGTCTGAACCGCAGACTCTAATTTAAGAAGCTCAGTGCCTTCAATAGAAACCAGAAGCTCATTTGTCTTCTTCAGATGTTCCCTCAAGTAGGAGCACAATATCCGAGCTAGACCAGCTGAATGCTGAGGGGAGAAGTTCTTAAAAGCGACAGAAAAACTTTGGCCAAGGGAGGTAGATAGAGGCATAAGAGGTAAAGAAAATAGTCGCAAAACAGCATCAATTCCTTTCTTTTCAACAAAGAGGGAACATACTTCCGCATTCTGAAGAACTGTTTCAAAGAGACGAGCAACATTACCAACACAATCTGGAAGAAACTGCTCAATATTTGCCAGAGAAGTATCAGAAGATGGTTCAACCTCATCAGGAACAGCCAAGCTCTTCTCATCAGCATCAATTTCCATAGGAACTGGTGCAGCATCAGTAGGCAAATCTGTTGACATTGAAGTGCTGGCCTTTGACCCAGATCCAATAACCAACACAGAATTGAGGATTTCAATGAACATATCAACACCAGAAGTACGCAATGAAGATTGGTGCCTTAGGAGTTCATCAAGCCCACTTGACAAAGAACCTGGTGTATCACCAGTAAGAGCCCGCAGGTAAGACGGCGAAGTAAATATTTTAACAAAACACCTCAAGGCATTTCGATCCTTTACAGCTTGAAGACCATTAGTGTTGAGACATAGAGCATCCAGACACGATGGAATGCATGTTATGGCTTCTGCAGAGCAGATGACCTCATCAGATATAGCATCAAGAAAGGCAGAAGTTAAACCAGCTGAATCCAAAGCATTGAAACAAGTGGGATCTTTATGAATGAGATCACTCATGACAGTGGCAGCAAGCGAGAATACGCCACCCCCAAAATCTTTTGCTCTGCGGAAGATAATACATAAGCATTCAGGCAGCAAGCTTTCCTCGGAACCATAGAGGTTAGTGTTACCAGGAGCATAAGTTCCAAGAGATATTGCACGTAGCAAGGCTTTTAACAACAATCTCCTGTGATACGAAATTAATGCTTCAGAATATGGAAGCTGTTCAGCATCAGGCCGATTGAGAGAGCTACCAACAACATGTGAATCCCTCCCATTGCTCTCTGAACTGCAATTTTTTTCTTTCACATCATCTTCGGTACAAGATACTTCTAGTTTCAACCGAAAGATAGTATCATCTAAGCCACCCAAATCTCTGAACAAAGCGGCAGCAGGATTACTGTAGTCCATGAAAGCTTCTAATATATGCACAGCAGTACCGACCAAATGCAAGTGCTGGGGATCTGTATCTTTGATGAGAGGCACTAGGGTCGGAATAAGACCAGCTTCTCGCATGGCTGAACATCCAGACGACGATGAAACCAGGACTGTGACAAGGGACAACAAGGCTTCCGCAAAAGCCAAAGACCACTTAGAAGTATTACATATAGCAGAATCAATTGCTTTCTGCATTAGGCCAGATAGCAAACCACGATGCCCGCCTGAAGTGACTGCAGTTAAAACAGTCGGCTGTCGAGTACGATCTTGCGATAGTGCAACCAAGGAAAGCAAGCATAATATCCTTATTTTCTCTGGAACAGTATCCTCATAGCTTACCAGCGTAACTAACTCATTTACAAACTCGGGTTCACCATTAAAGAAAGAAACAACATTCCCAGCGTCACCACTTGCTTGAACCAAAACAATGAAAGCATATAGACGGATGCATGTATACTGCTGCCGGGTTTCCAAAGACGAGAATGCCCTTGCAAATCTCAATCTGGTCAACAGTGGGAATCTTAAACTGGAAGGAACATTGTGATCAGTGACTAATTTTTTCAAAAGTTCCAGGTCAGACTCTGAACGCATGCTGACATCAGGTACATGGATAACTTGTAAACCGCCAGGAAATTCATTTGATGATTCATTTGAAGCATAGAACTCAAAATGAAGAGTGCAACCCAGCTGGTGAGAAACCTGATCACAACTGTTTTCAGTGGTACATGACGTCAAGCCAAGACCTTCCTCTTTTCCCCCCCAGCCTTGTGCAAGGGAAAATAGTTTAGAATTCAGAGAAGCGTCTCTTATGGAGTATTTTCCAATTTGCCTCTTCAAAAAGGCAGCCAACGTCTGCAAACAGGCTTCAACAACATCTGCATCCGTAGATGCAAGCAGGAGAGAAAGATGCTGCTGCAGTTATGATGAAACAAGTGTGTCAGAATTATTCACGTAGACATCTCAACAATTAGAATCAAAGGCCATATATCTAGCAGAATAATCAGAAGTCCATTATGAGAAATTAGCACTAACTTGAGCACTGTGCCACCAGTTAGAAAGAAACGATGCAAATATCAAATGATATATAGAGGAATTCTGGCATAGATTTACCTCATAAGAGCTATAAAAATGTTTGTTTGTGCAATTTTCTAAAATAGCTCTGATAACTCGAAGAACTTGAAGAACAGCATCCTTTGGGAAAGAAATATCAGATTCCTCAAAGTCTTCCTCAATATGCAGATCCTTCCTTACTTTTACGTGCTTTTCAAAGAATGTGTCAAAATGATTGAAGAGGTCCACCCAGTGATGGAAGTCACCCTATATAAAAGGAATTAACACCATAGATCAAAAGAAGAGTAAACAGAATGAAAAAGAAACAGGTTCCCAAACGAGATTTAAAGTACCTTGTCGAATTCCCAGCGAAAACACTCAAGGGGTTCTTGTATTTGTTCAAATGGTACAGCGGTTACACTATCGATGAAAGATTTGATTTTGGGAGGCTGGTAGAAATGAATTAAGAATAGTTAGCACAACCAATAGGTGAAACATCAAACAAATTAGAACCACACATTAAAAGATTCTAGGGAAAAACACACACAAAAGTTAACATACAACAGTCCAATAAAAAACCATTACCAACGTCTCCAAGGTTTGGCTTAAAATCTCAAACCCCATTATTCCGATCAAAGAAATTAAGATCATATTGATAACCATACACCAAAACTTCAGAAACAGACGAACAGAACGAGCAAATAACTAACAATAGATAAGCCTAAGAATTTCAAGGAAAGTACAAGACAACTATGAAATAATTTACCAGTATAATACATCCGCTAGTCCCAAGAAAGCCAAATCAATAACAGGTAGCAGAAAACTAAAGAGCGATCTAGAAAGTACATATACACCAAATGCACAAACACAAAAAATAATCCAATTGATCAAGGGTTTAATTACGTGGTTTATGAACACTTACAACTTCCGAAGCCCTCCTTCTTCTTAGCTTCATGATTAGAGACAGGGCATCTCCTGAAGCAAACTGAAGTTTGAGCACTGATCAAT
>OVAV01002015.1:0-10100 GCA_900406375.1 Iberis amara
TGGTAGAAAGTGTTAGGTTTGAACTGACAGGAATGAAATTTTATGTAGTTCTAGTTCACGCTTTTTGGAAAAGATAGGACTAGAGGGAATTCGATTCTGGGTATTTGGGATGATTGAAAAAGGAAAGGGTAGATTGTGCAAGGGTAAGGAAAAAGGAAATCGTTATGAATTCTTAGGTGAGGAAAGAAAAAGAAAGGAAACAAATAGTGTAGTAAAGGATTTGGGGAAGTGAAATGAAAAGCATGGTTTTGTGCATAAACAGAAAGAAATGAAAAAGGGCAAAAGCCTAAGAAGTTATGAAAAAATGAAAAGAAATGAAAGCCATAGATGCTAAGATCAGAAAGACAACAATCTGCTAGAAGTTGATAAAAAAGAAACCTCTCCTAGGATTTATAAAAGAAAAGATGAAAAAGGAAATGTGAACTAAGATGATTGCTTTGGGCTAAAAAAGATAGAATAGGATTTGCCATTGGGTTTAGAAATATGAAGCTATTAGCTTGTATGTTTCTTGGTAGATGGGATTTTATTCTTGTATGCATCTATTAGTTCTTACCTTTAGCATATTGCATGATGGGACCATCTTTCTCTTAACCAGTCCTTTAGCCAAATGAGTTCAATGAATGTGCATAGTTTGATCCATGGTTTCTTCTTAATGAATGTTAAAGGGATAAGTGGATTTGAATGCATGTGTAGGTTAGAGCTGATATGAATTATGCTTTGATGAGTATGGCTAAAGTTTTTAAGTAAAATGAAATTTGTTTGCATTCTAGAACTATTAATTTGGACATTGATATCATCTAGTTTATCAGCATATTTTGGTTCTGAGTTCCCACTTTCAAACCTCTTCTCCAAACTTATGAATTACTTGCTTGAGGGCAAGCAAGGATTTAGTTTGGGGGAGTTGATATCACTGTGTTTTATATGTTTTAGATATGCATTTATCATCATTTTTAGGTTCATTTTGTTATCAATAGGTTGTATTCATAGACTTTCTTAGTAAGTTTGCATGTTTAGAGTAGCTTTGCATACATGTGCATATTGGAGGTTTTTCAGGTACTTAGGAAGCGTTTGGGACCATGGAATCAATGTGAAGGAAGATAAATATTGAAGTGGCTAGCTGACTCTGCTACAAACTGAGCCAAGACCTTCCTGTCAAGATCAAGGCACCCCACTCGGACACTACTCTCGGACATTGGCCGAGTTTAGCATCATTCATCAGCCAAAGCTTCGCACTCGGCCATAACACTCGGTTAATGGCGAGCTAAGAAGATTTTTCGTCGAGCTGAAGTTTCCACTAGGTTTTCCCACTTGGCCACAAACCGAGCCGAACCACCTGAAACTTACATGTTTGTTCTTTAGTGGTTTAGGGTTTTCCAAAACCACTATATAAGCAATGAACACGCCTCTTTTTGAACTTAAGCTTTATTTTACCTTAGTTTTATTGTTTTTCTCTCTGTTGTAATGTTCTTGATGTTCTTGGATCTTTGAACCAATATCTTCCAATATATTTAGTTTTTGCTTTTAATTCTTGTTTCTAGTTGTTTATATTACCCTTAGGATCATGAATATCTAGAGCATGTGATTTCCTGGGTTTGATAATTAAATTTATGTTTGTGTTCTTGAGTGTTCTTTAGAGTTTTATCATTGCATTTGGAATCTATTTCATATATACCTTTAATACTTGCTATTCTCAATAATCTAAGCATGATCTTGATGATGTACACATCTATTTCGTTTTTTGGGTTTGTGTTCTTCATGGGTTTTGAGTAGTTGATCTATTCTTGAGGATGAGGTAGATTTGTGTTGAATCATTGATCTCCTAGATGTTTAAGCTTGTTTATGCATATATCCTTTATGTTTTAGTGTTCTTAATGCTGATTTCTTTCACATCAATCGAAATATGATCTTAGGCATTTCCACACCCACAAGGTGTTTGATGAAATGCCTAAACCAACTAATTTTAGAGATTTGCATTCTTATCCCAAAAGATTTGTTGTTTAGGGTGCTTATTAGCGTTAATAGATTGTTTCTTCATGCATGCTAGGTAGTGTTTCGTTAACGAGAGTTAAGTCTAGCATGCATGAAGAAACTTCTTCTCTGATTGATCCTAGTTTCATTTATTCTCTTGTTTAGCTTGCTACTTATTTTGTTATGTCTAGGTTATGCATTTTAGTTATTGTGTTTGTTTTATTTGTTAGGATTCTTAGTTTAAAACTTTTAATTACGTGGCTTGACTTAACAGGTACTGATCATATCTAGAGTGGTTAATAGTACACTCATTTGGATTGATAACCCTATATGTTGCAAAGACAATGATAGTGAATTAGAAAATTGAACTAGTAAAACACTGAAAAATCATACTATCATTTCCTTGTCGTACTTGGTCCCGCGATCGGTGATGAAGGCAATGTTTTCGCGGTCATCGGTGGGGGGAAGGGGGCATCATTATCTGGTTTTAGCCTAAGAAGGCGTCCATGAAAGATAGTAGCTCTTTCCCCGTAGTTTCTATGACGAGCCTGTCGATATGTGGGAAAAAGTAATTATCTTTGGGGAATGCTTTGTTGAGATATGTGAAATCAATACACACTCGCCATTTCCCATTCACTTTCTTCACCACGACGAGGTTAGTTAACCACTCAAGGTATCTAACCTCGGCGATGAACCCAACATATAACAATCTTTAAACCTCGTCATTCACTACCTAGGCTTGTTCAGGTCTAAGCTTGCTTCTATTATGCTTGATGGGCTTGGATGTGGAATCTACATTTAATTTGTGACATGTGATGTTTGGGTCAAACCCCCTAGTCGAATCCATTGACCATGTGAATGTCGAGGTGTTGAGTTTTAGGAACGCGATAAATTTTGCCCTAATCTTTGCATCGATTTCGCGTTCTATGCCCACACAGATTTCGGGTCTTTCCTCGTTGATGATGACCTGATCAATGATCTTGCACGCCGTTTCTTTCTTCCTGACTTTGGGCAATTTGGGGGTCGATGAAGTCCCTGACTGTAGTTGCTATAATTCGTATTGCTTGCGAATTTCATGCTCAATGATGAAGTACGTCCTCGCGGCATGTTGATTCCCTTTGATTGTGAATATTCCTTCTAGGCTCAGAATTTTCACGCATTGGTGGTATGTTGATACCGCTGCCTTCATCGCGCATAACCTCGATGTCATGGCGTTGAATATGGGATTCTTGTAGATGATCTGAAATTTTGTGGTCGTTACAACCTCTCCTATGCGAATG
Organism: Iberis amara; assembly: GCA_900406375.1. Taxonomy (NCBI): domain Eukaryota; kingdom Viridiplantae; phylum Streptophyta; class Magnoliopsida; order Brassicales; family Brassicaceae; genus Iberis; species Iberis amara. Next base: position 3,249 of record OVAV01002015.1, read on the forward strand.
AGCAGTTTGATGGTTCTGATTTTTTCAATTATGTGGGAACCGAAATTCTCACTGTCGATTTCCGTTAGTTAAGGGAAGTCAAGAAACCTTAACTTTCCCAGAGGTCCCAGATTTCTACTAAGCCAAATGTATACGAGATCATAACATGACAATAAGTAATAAAAATACGAAAATGAAAGTACGAAAAGAGCAAAAGAGATCTTATTCCCAATTTGCATATGAGCGTTTTACAATAGGTGATAAGCCTCGGCCACGTGAGCTGTTGGCGAGTTCCGTAGTACGAATAACCTAAGACTAGTAAACCTAATTGAGTCGCAGCTCGTTAACAAAATCAGAAAATAACCTAATGCTCTAAGTGTTTGGTGCAGCGAAAAACTTCTCTTGTGCTCTTCCTCCTCATCTCTCTTATATAGACTTCCAAGGTCGGTCCGCTTTCCTTTTCCACCTCCGATTCGAGTTTATTCTTCCGCCAAAATATTCCATTTTAGTATTCGAGTTCATCCTTCCTCGAAAATGTTCCTTTTTAGATTTCTTCCATTTCATGTCTCACGAAACTAGGACAGACCGTCATCGTTCTCGGACCGAAATCTCGTCTAAAATCGTAAGTGGGCCGTTATCGCGCTTTAGGCCTCTTTGGACCGCTTTGCGGGTTAGACAATTTTTACGATTCCTATCGGAGAACAGGTCTTTCATACGATGATACGATACTAGTTCCGCGAAATAATAATGTCAGTCGTATAGGTGAGATAACGTTGGCGGTTAAGTTAGCTGTTATCATTTTATACGATTGACAAAAAAAGAACACGTCTTTATAACCATTCCGGATAACGATAAATTTAATCGCATAGCTACGATAATCCTTGGTGTTTAGGCTAACCATTATTGTTTTATACGATTAAATCTCATAGGAAGGGATTTTACGATTCTTTCGCAAATCGTAGAGAATAATCTTATAGATAGGGTAACTTCGTTGTTCAAGCTAACCATTATTGTTTATACAATTAATTTGGAGTTTATACGAAAAGAATAAGTTTTGTGTTTTTTATACGAAGTGAGAGACGACTTGTCCGAGACCTGGTCTGCTCGCCCATGGGCGAGCTGAACGTGTGTCGTTCTACTTGTCCGTAAACGACCAAACTCAGAACCAAAGCGTTTGTCCGGAGACTACAGTTGCTTTTTGTTGTTCTGAAATATATCCCTTGAGATCTTTCGTATTTCACGACTTGTTTGGTTTGTTCCGTTGATCGAGATGATACGAGTAGTACAGTTCAATGTTTGGAACGAGTGATTAACATTTTTGTGAAAGCTTTTAGACATTGATTTCAACGTGACCATTTTGATCCCAAAAAATGACATCTCCTCTGAACCCAATTAATGATTGTGTTGAAAGTTTGATCTCTTCCTCTTTTATCTCTATTTTGGACGATGTGATTTTGAAGATGATATCTACCGAACTCTCAATGTCGACAAGGGTTTGCGTTGCCTCGCAATCTTTGACGTCGAGCTCGATCGCCAAAAAATCATTATGAGGTTCGCTTATCCCCTAGTGTCGTTGTTGGTAAATTTGATGGGGTAGTGTATGGTTTCCTTCATGGTTAGAGTTCTCTTGGCGCTAAGGACCAGACTCTCGGATATACGGATCGATATAACAAAGTTATTGTAGTATTGGAAGCCCCCATGATGACATTGATTCGTCTACGAGGGTTTGGGGTATTTCCATCTTGTCGCTCATGTGTTTAATGTGTTCTTCAAGAGTCTATCTTTCTGGCTTAGCCCGTTGCTCATTTCAGTCAACAGCTAGACTTATAGTGGTTGCGGTGATCCCTCTGGTTTCTCGCTAATAGGTTATCTTTTCGCCGCCATTCTTCTTTTCCTCGGCCTTGAGTATATTTTTTAGGAGCATATTCTTCAAGTGGCAAAAATCTGTCGTTCTATATCCTGGTCGGTTATGGAAATCAAATAAAGCATTCTAGTCGTCATCCCGTTTATTAGGAGGCACTTTTTGTATCATATGCTCGTCGACTAAATAGGTGGTGTTCCTCTTGCCTTTTTTGTTTTTGTGATGTCCGTCCTAGAACTATCGAGGCTCAGCGTGCTATTTTTCCTTTGAGCTTTGCATTATGAGATATTTCTTGGAAATCTTAGTCTTTTCTTCTTACATCTCGATGAACCAATTGGCTCGGTGTAGTGCATCCTCAAAAGTCTGAGGTTGGTTCAAGAGGAACTCCTCCCTAAACCCAGACTTGTACCTTAATGAATTTCTCAGCGCGATAATGGCTGCTTCGTCGGAAGTTGCCACCTTAGAGACCACTTCCTTGTATCGTTTTATGTATGCTCTCAGGGGATCTCGGTGTCCTTGGGTGAGGGACCAAATTTTGGAAGTCGAACCTCGTTTCTCTATGAACATCGAGTAATGTTTGACGAACGTCGTAGAGAGTTGCCGGAAGTTATCTATAGATCTGTCTTCGAAGTGGAAAAACCACGAGAACGCGACTCTGCCAAGATTTTCGACAAACAGCTGAGAAATTGGAGTGAATTGGGCTCGTCTCATCGCTATTTTGAATGCAGTCATGTAGTGAGTTGTGTCGGCAATCCCCTCGAAGGTGGGAAACTTTATCTTTGTTATGTGCTTTATGCCGATTTTGGTGATACACTTTGTGAATCGTGTCCTCTGGCACGACGCACTAGATTTTGGGGGCTGAGTTCGTAGCTCGATGGACGAGGGAGATCATTTCTCAAAGTTGGGCCTTCAGGCTTCGTATTTCTTCGTTATGTGATGTGAACTTGTCACTAGCGACTGGTGGGTTTGCATGTATGGTGGAGCTTAGCATGGTTCAATTGTCTAGGGTCGATGGCAATGTCTTGGTCCCGAAGAGATCCTGTTAAGGGATACGATATCGGCACGATGTGCGTTGGTTGCTACTATCGCTTTAAAATTGGACATGGGTTGTCAAACTTCCTTTTCCTGGTCGTCGAGACGATGTAGAAGAATTGGTTGGTCTCTTTATGGGCACTCATCCCTTGACTATTTTCCTTGTTGTTGCTTCTTTCCTTGTTGCTCGGCGATGAGCTGCTGGTTCTCGTAAACTTAAATGAGATCGTTTTGTTGATTTTCGCTTGCCATGCTTCGTGTTTTCTTGATCATAAACCCTTTCAAAAGTTAGCCTCACGATGGGCGCCAATTATTGAATCTAGGATTCGAGGTCCCCTGATTTGAGTTCGTCTTTGAAAGAGTACATTTTTATTGAATTTCTTACAAACAAAGTTTTAGCTCGTCCATAGGTCGAACTAGCTCAGTCTTTAGTTTTATTTTCTAAGTGTTCTCTGTTTCTTTCTCTTAATTCTTTCTCTAGAATCTCTTTCTTTATTTCCCAACCTCTTTCCCTCTAATCTTGAGTTCCCTTTTATAGTACCTTTGGTATTAATCATCATTTTCTGGACAGTTATGAGTAGTTGGTGATTAGCTCGATGTCTGCTCGACATGACCTAGGCCTAACTCAACGCCTAGCTCTGCACAGCCTAACTTCTAGGTCGAAAACTACACTGAACGGGTAAACCTTCACAGATTCGTCGTGAGCTTGATCATACTTTTTAGTACGCACGGACCATAAACTTGTAAATAAGTTTAACATCTCCTAAATCTTAATGGGTATTAATCCCATACCCAACACACTTCTATTAAATTCTTATAAGCCTTTAAGATTCTCATGAAGAATATAACCGTGTGGTTAATCTCATTTAACAAATGAGAGATGCATCAATACTTCCTTCGGAGGGAAGTAAATAATATAAATATAATCTAACAAAATGCGTTTAAATAAAAAAAGAAAAGGGGGTCGAGTACAATTTATTTATTTTTCCAATCACCAAGAAGTACGATGTGGGTGGAGATCATCTGTGGCCTCGTAATCTACAAACTCTTCCGCCGTTTCTTTTATGACGACGAGTTTTCCGACATCGAAACCTCCGATTCTACTGCTCTCTTCTCCGTTGCTCACAGGTTCAACCCTCACGATCTTGGATTCTCGATTCCTTGAACTTTTCAGATTTTATTGATGCTATGTTACTACTAAATTCGCAGACTCGAGAAGCTTTATGGTGGGAAAGCTTATGTAGGGCTTCGAATTCCAGATGCAGATACTGCCTCTAGACAAGACATCGATGTTGTTCTCGTCACTAAAGGGTAATTTAATTTCTCTTTTGTATATCTGTTATCGATGTGTTCAATAATAAGTGTTGACTTCAAAAATGATAGAGAAGTTGTGGTGATCGGTGTCAAGAATCTATCTGGGATTGTCACGGTAACGAGTGATGGAAGCTGGGTTTGTGAAGGTGGGAAACATCATAAAACTGAGACTTACCCTGATCCAGTAAGTTTTTCTGTGTTTCAATCGGTTGCTTTTGCTTGATTTCTTAAATGTATTCTGCTGTACATGAATCTATTCTTTGTGCAAATGTATACATAATGCTTCCAGTTTGTGCAGTCATTGTCATTGTTGTGGACTTGAGAAACCAAAAACATTTTGAAACTTGTGGAACATTCCTGTTTATACGAATGTAAATTAGAGGTGATCTAAACGTTGCACACTTGTACTATGAAATGAGTTAGTTTATATCATGAAAGTCACCTTTAGACAAAAAATGTGAATGCGTGTATACGTGTATTCACTTTAACAAATTATGGATATATCAGGACTTCTGGTGAAACAGTCGCTTCGTGTTGATTATAAGAAAGGTTCTTGGTTCTCCTTTCTTCTCTTCTCCTCTGCATCATCTTTACATATACTGACTAAGTACAAGATGATATTGAAAGTTTCTTTAATCAACTGTTTTTTCTACTTCATTGCTAACTAATAAATGTACGTTTTCTCAGCTGGCTGAGGTCAGGAAACAAGGTTCAGTTCTTGAATCATATCTTGAACAAAGAGGCGTTACTTTACTAGAAGGAAATCTAACTTGCAAAGTTGTGATTCCCAATCCAAATTTTCGGTATGTCTCTTTACCCTCGCTACCTTCAGTTTTTTCATTTTGTTGCAAGATATATACTAGGAAACATCACATGTTCTTTATTTTCCAAGTGGTGCAAAAACATATTTTTCTGTTTCTTTCAGGACAATTCATGCATTCCCTAGTGAGGTAATTACATACGAAGAGTGGCAACATCTGAAACCAGTATCAAGAAATAAACTTTCTGGTTGGGTTAAAGGCGCATTCAACACAGGGAAAGAAATGCACGATTCCTCGCATCAAAAACTTAATTTCATCCTTGGCACAGCACCAATGTGGGATAGGTCATAGCTCTTATCTTAATATCACAGTTAATTTTCCATTGTATTCGAGGTGGTGAGAGTTTTGGTTATTATGCAGGGTAGAGCTTAGAAGTAGCAAGATTGTGTTAGGAGAATTCCTCGAATTTAAAGGAAAACAGGAAGACACGCATGCATTGAAACACATCAAAAGATCAAAAGTCGACCATATCTCTATTCAGAAAACAAGCATGTTTGGATTAGGTACTTTCTCTTTCTCTCTTGAGTTTCTTTTATCTATTGAGTTTGTGTTTTTCAGAAGGTTCTTTTGAATTGTGTTGCAGCGCCATCGAGGTTGCAGGTTGTGTACTCGTATAGAGACTACAGAAGTGAAGGCAGTTCAGGTTCAGAGTCGAAGGAAGTGACCGTAAGGTCAAGCGCTGAGGTTGTCTTTCAGCAAAGAGACTCTTCAAAGATTAAGAAATTCAAACTCTCTTCCATCCTATCCATTTCACTAAGTGCCTAACTGTTATGGGCTACTATATGTTTACTATTTTACAGAGTTGAAGATAATCTAATGAAACCTTTTCAGTACAAGATATAATTGAGCATAATACTAGATTTTCTGCTAAGATATATGCACATGTATTTATTTATATATTGTTGGATGTTGTTCTTAGAATTCTTTCAAATACCATTAAAAGAAGTTCAAATTTCAAAAATACTACACACTCCCAAAAATTCTAAAAATATTACACTTTCAAATGTTCCAAAAATATCATAAACATAAAAAGTGAATTTTAAGAGTTTAGAATTTAAAATTTTGGGTTTGGATTCACTAGATAGAATTTAAGGTTTAGTTTTGAAGGGGTAAGTTTAGTTTTGTGGTTTTTGGGTTTAAATTTGAAGTGTTAAAACTATTTAAAATTTTGTGGTATTTTTGGAATAAAAATTTTTTTTGTGATATTTTTGAAAAAAATATGACATTTAGAGAACTTTTTGGGAGTGTATGCTATTTTTGAAATATTTAATTTTTTGTGGTATTTTTGAGAATTCCTATATATATATTTTTTAACTATATCCATGATCAGATATTCACATAAACATATCCAGTATACAACGTATATTAGTATATAACAAACTGTTCAAAATTTGTCGGTTAAGTCATGTCCAATAACTGTATTTCATTTTATTAAAATTTTCGAAAATGTAATAATGAGCAGTAATGAGTTTTATTTATTTAAACTCTAATGAATATTGACGAAATGGCATAAGGTTTAACATTGATGTCAATACCGATACACAGAAAGAGTTTGAAGAACCAGGAGAATATTACAAATGATTAAGGTAATTATCCACGGAAGATATCTGAACAAGTTATGCTTTATAAATCACTAAAATTTGTTAGTGAAAATCCTTTAAATGAATAAAGTTAATAAATTGTTTTGTCTCTTTTATTTTACATGTCTCATTTATCTTTGTTTTTTGTAAATTTGATTTTTGTACTAATTAGTAGACAGAGATGAAGATGTGTTCGCTAATCTGTTTTTTATTTATTTGATTTGTGGTCAATTTGTGAACAATCTTTATTTCATATGTTTTCCTT
>OVAV01002016.1:0-11937 GCA_900406375.1 Iberis amara
GCCAATATCTCTTCCATTCATGGTAACATTCGTTCACTTTCTTCCTCTTCTGTTGCGGAAACTCCCAAACTAGCTAGCCCTAACCTAATCCGAGTCAATGTCTATGGGATCGCTTGTCGGGTTAAGTATCTGGTGGATACACCGGAGAACATATGGGGATGCCTTGATGAGTCGATGTTTCTAGAAGCTGCAGGGAGGCACAACAACGCGTGTACAAGCTTAGATGCCCTCGGGCAATGAGATAGCGGAATGTCAAATAGTTTACCGAATGGGGAATCCAAAATCATTTCGAGTTCGGGAGTACCATTCAACTTGACAACAATCATTGCAAGATACTCCAGTTTTGAATATATGTTTAACCTGGATTTTGGGTAGTGATATGTAGCAAACAACCGGCGAGGCAGATTCTGATCCACAGCGGCGTCTTCCCGAACGATTTCCTTTCCTGCCATTTTCAACAGCTTCGTGATACAGTCGCCGATGAAATAATCCGTGTGAAAGCCTCCGAACTTCTCGAGTGGGTTTTGGTTTGAAGCAAGTAATTCCGCCGGTGAAGAAAGTAATATTTCGAATTGTTACAATGTTCGATTTTTGAATTCAGACGTGATATACGATTGACAGGGCAAGTAAAATATCTTTATTGAGATGAAAAGTTGAAGTTATTTATCGCAAGAAGAAGAAAAAAATAAAAATAAATGCAAACTAAACCCACTCGCACACTATTTCCTTGCAGGACCCACTGTAAGGTTATAAGAGTAATTTGTGCATACCAAAGTGCACTAAAATCAGAAAGTATATCTTTGTGTAATTATCCTATATGAAAATCCACTTGAATGTAATTGTTTCTCAATTTATTCAGTTTTGGTTCGATCTGATTAAAGGTGAGTTTAGTATGGGCCAATTATGATATGGGTTCAATTATTTTTGGTTTGTACGGATAAAATGGCCAACCCTAGCTTATATGAATAAGGAAACGACAATTTTAAAATTTTAGTACAAGCCACCTTACATGTTCTCGTCCACATAATAAATTTATCTATACAATATAATTGTACTGAACGGGAAAGTAAATTCAAGTAAAATCCAATAATTGCACTGAAACATTTAAAACATTTAAAACATTATAACATAAGTAATATTTTATTGGTTTTGTAATAAATAGAAAAAATTGGAAATAATAGTAAATAAATAATATAAACCGGCCTACTCACACATAACACAACCCAAACAAAGTGCCCTTAAATTATTTTTCTTTTTGTCACCAAAGTTCGTCTCTTTCTCTTTACCTCTGCTGTTTTCCGCCTCGCAGCATCCATCAATGGCGGCGTCTGCAACTGCTACTTCCTTGTACCTTGCTCGTCTTCACTTCCAGAATCATAGCAATGGCTATGGGGTTTTGACAAAAACCCCTTACTCTATTCAAGTACCTCACCTCACCGACGGTAAGAAGTTGAGGAATGCCATTATTACCACCGCTGCTTCCACCGATAAAACCATCACCACCGTTCAGTCTGCTTCTCAGACGGCTTCTAATAGGTACGTCTCAAAAGTGAAAAAGTTTGTTAATTTCCTGAATGGGTTAAGAAAAAAAATGAGTCTTCTTTCACCTAAAAAATGGGTTCTTTTTTCTTCTCACTTCCAATTACTGTAAATTTTTGGTTACATTTGATCATCATTGTTTATAATTTCCTCAACATTGTTTTGTTTCCTCTGTATCATCCTTTGGCATGGAGGCTTAGATACTAAAAGGTCAAAGCTATACTTTGTAGACTGCAGATCTTCCCTAAATGTGTTGTCAAACATCAAAATTAGATTCTGATTCCTCCTTTCCTTCATGAACAGTAAAGTTTCATCAAGTTTCAAAACTTTTTCTCAGATGTTGTTTTCTCTTGATTTTGATACAACTTTACTGCCAAAATCCTCAAAAAGATTAATGAATATGATATAATGATATGCCATTTCTTACTCAATTTTAATAGTTCTAATGAATCATATGGAATTTTTATACTTGGATTAGATTGTTTATTGATCTTTATTATAAAGCTCTTTGTTACTGAAAATTTACACAATTGATTTTGCAGAGTAAGGAGGCATACAATATCAGTGTTTGTAGGTGATGAGAGCGGTATAATAAACCGAATAGCTGGAGTGTTTGCTAGAAGAGGATACAATATTGAGTCACTTGCTGTTGGATTAAATGAAGACAAGGCTCTCTTTACTATAGTTGTTTTGGGGACTGACAAAGTCTTGCAACAAGTTGTTGAACAGCTTAACAAACTCGTCAATGTCATCAAGGTTATTATTATTATGAATTCTAGTCTCAGCTACAACTTACTGATTTGGTTAACTAATCAATTTGTTATGTTCTCTTTGATCTTTGCACACAAGAGATATCTAAAGTTTTATGATTCATGACTCTGATTTTGCACTCATTGTGGTCTGCTCAGGTGGAAGATCTATCCAAAGAGCCACATGTAGAACGTGAATTAATGCTTATCAAACTTAATGCTGATTCAAGCAACCGATCAGAGGTAAAGATAGTTGATCTTCCAAGAAGGAACCTTACTCGGACTTTTACTTCTTAAAGCAGTCACATTGAAAATCTCAAAATATATGGGTGAAAGGTTGCTTTATTTCTTGTGATTAATTGAGTCACAGTAAAGGGTCTTTTCTTCTTCTTATGATTAGTCAAATCACATTACAATCTCTAGAATATGGATGAGAAGAGGATTTATTGTTATCAATGGAGTCACAATAAAGGACATAGATGAATCATGAAGCTGTGTTTTAAGTTTTCCCAAAATTTTTATTTATGATGTTTCCATGTACTAGTACAGATTATGTGGCTGGTGGATATCTTTAGGGCGAAAATCGTTGATACCTCTGAGCACTCTCTAACCATCGAGGTCAGTCATTTTTCTCTTCAATTAAACATATTCAGTTCAAATGGATAAGATGGTTTAGGTCCCATACATATACTTTTTCAAATCTTTAGGTAACTGGAGACCCAGGAAAGATGGTTGCACTAAGGACCAACTTAGAAAAGTTTGGAATCAGAGAAATCGCTAGAACAGGGAAGGTAAGACCTATCAATTCCCTTCATCCTTCTTAACTATCAACAACCTATGCATTAAATGTCCCCAAACTACATCTTTTGTATCCACTTGTAGCCTTTATATTACTACAATGTCACATGTAGAAGAGTTGAACCTGAGTTCCTTCGGTCCAATGTGGCTTTTAAATGGACATGTTAACATCTTGCACCTCATTGATTGAATTGATTTCAAATATGGATAGAAATAGTTTTGTCATGCCTAACCATTGTTGTATACTACTTTTAAACTATAGATTGCCTTGAGACGAGAAAAGATGGGAGAAACCGCTCCGTTTTGGAAATTCTCTGCGGCACCATACCCACATCACACCAAGGAATCATCTTATGAGACTGTTACAGAGAAAACAAAGCTTTCATTGACTGGAAATGGCAATGCATCAACAGGAGTACTAAAAACATTAGCTTAATTATTGTATTCTCCCAACGCATCCCTAAGATTGATTGAGATCATTTATATGTTAATTTCAGGGTGATGTGTATCCAGTGGAACCCTATAATGATTTCCAACCAGTTCTTGACGCGCATTGGGGAGTGGTCTACGATGAAGATGTAAATATTCATTTCTCAGTTAGATAATTTTCTTTTTGATATGGGAAATTGGAGGTCATAATGAACCTTAAATCTGATTTAATATCTTGCAGTCGAGTGGACTTCGATCCCACACATTATCTATACTTGTAGCCAACGTGCCTGGAGTTCTTAATCTAATAACCGGAGCTATCTCCAGGAGAGGTTACAATATCCAGGTCATTTTGCGCGCATTCTTGCTTTTAGTGGCACCAATGTGAATGCATACTGCTCTCTCATATTCACATACTTGCCATTTTTATTGCTCTAGAGTCTTGCTGTGGGACCTGCTGAGAAAGAAGGCTTATCTCGGATCACGACAGTTATCCCCGCAACTGATGAAAATATCGACAAATTGGTTAGACAGCTTCAGAAGTTGATTGATCTTCATGAGGTGAGCAAATGGTTCAAAACCATACTACTTGGAGTTTCCCTGCAAGAAGCCAAATATTTAGAGAGTAAATGTTAACCATTTAGAGTTTCTTTTCAATAAATGTGTGAATGTATGTTTATAATACTTTGATCAATGGCTTCCGGTTCAACTTTGGGCGTTTTATGAGATTTTAATGTCACCATAGATAACAAATTTTTAATGTATGTTTCCGTTTTGAATGGGTTTATATAGGTACAAGATATAACACACATGCCATTTGCGGAGAGAGAACTAATGCTAATCAAAGTAGCTGCTCATACTGCTGCAAGGAGAGATGTTCTTGATATTGCTCAAGTTTTTCGCGCTAAAGCCATTGATGTCTCTGATCATACTATCACCCTTGAGGTTACAGGCGATCTCAGAAAAATGGCTGCATTACAAACTCAGTTAGAAGTTTACGGAATTTGTGAGGTAACAACACAGATCTTTCATCATTTATCACTAGTGCATCTAAAACTATTCTTATGATCTGCGATTTTTCGATAAATGAAGGTGGCTAGGACTGGAAGAGTGGCATTGGTAAGAGAATCTGGAGTGGACTCGACTTATCTTCGTGGATACTCTCTTCCTTTGTAATTCACAAGGTTAATACTCTCTTTGAACATCAAAAGATGCATCATGAATTGGTCATTATCTGTTTATATAAAACGATCTTCTTTTGCAGAAAACTCGGAGCAAGCTTCACTGTTCTCGGAAACTAGTTAAGAACTGCTTGTTGTTTCATCATATTTGTATTATTACTTCCTCATGTGTCATGATGTTGGTTATAGGAGGACTTATCTAGAGAGTTATGTTTGTTAAACTTATTTAAATGTAAAACTTAAGTTAGTAATAATAATCTATCAAGCTTCATTTGAGATTTGGTCTTTGGCTTCCATACCAATTCGTACCGGTAATCATTTAATGTGAAACTGTCCCTAAACTATACCGGACCGGTTTGTTTTTTTGGTTAGAAATAGAATATGTGAAACAATTAGGGGCAATTTTGTAATTTGCAGAAACGTTTAATTCTCGTCGTCTTTCTTCGTAGCAATGGCAGAAAGAAACTACAAAAATTCAGATCTTAGTTCCGGGATCTGATTCAAAGATTTTCCAGATCCGAGTAGATTCGCTCTGTTTCTCTTCTTCTTCAGTCAATGGAATGTATGATTGATTGCTAGAGAGATTACGCACCAAGGCACACGCTACAAACCATGAGGATGTCATCTGCTTCCGCCTCGGAATACCGGTCTTCCGCCGTGAGTGTTGGTAGTAGTGGCGGTGGTCAACGAGATGCCGAGTCTCTATTTCGCACGAAACCAATGTCCGAGATTCGGAGTGTGGAGTTGGCGACTAGGAAGAATATCGAGGATAAGAAAGAGGAGCTCCGGCAACTAGTTGGGAATAGGTACCGCGATCTAATCGACTCAGCTGACTCGATCGTGCATATGAAGTCTCTATGTGAGTCGATCTCGGCCAATATCTCTTCCATTCATGGTAACATTCGTTCACTTTCCTCCTCTTCCGTTGCGGAAACTCCCAAACTTGCTAGCCCTAACCTAATTCGAGTCAATGTCTATGGGATCGCTTGTCGAGTTAAGTATCTGGTGGATACACCGGAAAACATATGGGGATGCCTTGACGAGTCGATGTTTCTAGAAGCTGCGGGAAGGTACATGCGTGCCCAACATGTGCAGCAGAGACTGGTAAAGTTGGAGGGATGTGGTGGTGGTGGTGGTGCAGCAGAGGTGGATCAGAGTAAGCTGTTAGCGAATTTTCCTCTATTGGAGCATCAATGGCAGATAGTAGAGAGTTTCAAAGCTCAAATTTCGCAGAGGAGCCATGAGCGGCTTCTGGATCCAGGTTTAGGACTGGGGGCTTACGTTGACGCCCTAACTGCCATTGCAGTGGTTGATGAGCTTGATCCAAAACAAGTGCTTGAGTTGTTTCTCGACTCAAGGAAGACTTGGATTCTGCAAAAGTTGAATGCATGTACTAGTGATGATTCCCGGGATGTTGTTTCAGTATTTTGTGATGTGTTAAGTGTGACTCAGATTACAGTAGGACAAGTTGGGGAGCTCTTCCTGCAAGCCTTGACTGATATGCCTCTATTCTATAAGACAATCTTGAGTACCCCTCCAGCTTCTCAACTGTTTGGTGGAATTCCAAATCCAGAGGAGGAGGTTAGTTTGTGGAAATCATTCAGAGATAACTTGGATTCTGTCATGGTCGTCCTTGATAAAACTGACATCTCTAAGGCTTGTCTGAGTTGGTTGAGGGAATGCGGTGGTCATATTGTTGGTAAGGTTAGTGGGAAGCATTTGATTGAAGCTATTGTTACTGGCGTGGAGCTTGGGTCGGCTGAAAAGTTGATAAGGGAGACCATGGATAGCAAAGATGTCTTGAGAGATAGTTTGGATTGGCTTAAAAGTGTTTTCGGGTCTGAGGTAGAGCTGCCTTGGAATAGAATCCGGGAGCTTGTTTTGGCAGAAGATTTGAACTTATGGGATTTAATATTTGAGAAGGCCTTTGTGGAAAGAATGAAATCCATTATCGACTCCAGATTTGAGGATCTGGCTAAAGCTATTAATGTGGCAGAGTCAGTTTATGCTTATAGCGAGATCACTGGCGAGAAGATCGACTTCCACGCATACTTAAACAGACCTTCAACAGGTGGTGGTGTCTGGTTCATTGAGCCTAGCGCAAAGAAAGCGGGTTCTATATATTTAACTAAATCATCACCGGAAGAAAGTGACTTCCAAAGTTGTCTAACTGCGTACTTTGGTCCTGAAGTTAGCCAAATGAGAGATGCAGTTGATAGACGTTGCCAGAGTGTTTTGGAAGACCTCTTAAGCTTCTTTGAGTCAGAAAAGGCAGGTGCAAGATTGAAGGATCTTGCGCCATACGTGCAGAGTAAATGTTATGACAGTATCTCAACACTTCTTGCTGATGTAGATAAAGAACTTGAAATTCTCTCTGCTGCCATGAAGAAAGCGGACCAAGATGTTACTCCACCTGCTATGATAATTGAGAAATCACTTTTTCTGGGACGCCTTTTGTTTGCATTGCTGAACCACTCTAAACACGTTCCCTTGATTCTCGGTTCTCCAAGATTGTGGTGTAGAGAAACTATGACTGCAGTTTCCGATAAGCTGTCATCCTTGTTGAAGCAACCAAGATATGGCTCGCATGCTGCTGTCACTACTGAAAGCCCTGGAAAGCATTTGCATACCGATCTTAGAAAACAGAGTTCATTAGCTGTTGCTGCACTACTTGGAGCAGAAGAGAAGACAAGTCCAAAATTTGAAGAACTTAACAGAACTATGCGAGATCTGTGCATCAAGGCTCATATATTGTGGATACAGTGGTTATCTGATGAGCTTTCAGCTATTCTCTTACGTGATCTTAGCAGTGATGATGGATTTTCTGCTACGACTCCTTTAAGGGTAACTAAAAACGATCCTTCTCTTTTTTTTGCCCTATTGATAGTTTAAGTTAATGCTCCTACACGTTTACATTTCCTTGTATTTTAATACGCTCTGCTTAGCTATCTCTCCGGCACTTATTTAGAATAGCTGACTAAATCGATAGAGGTAGTTCGTTTGCATATGTCGCATGTTCAATATCTTTCTTTTTGGTTGAGATAATTCTGAGCTATTCTGATTCCTTGAAGATTTAGTGCAACAATGTATACTTTCTCTTGTATATTTGATAATTTTTATGCAAGGTTCAGTTTGTAGTGTCCTTACTCATCTTTAAAGAATTATATAGGGATGGGAAGAGACAATAGTCAAGCAAGAGCAAGACGAGAGTCAATCTGAGTTAAAGATATCACTTCCATCGTTGCCGTCACTCTATTTGATATCATTTCTCTGTCGAGCATCCGAAGAAATTCATCGAATTGGAGGTCACGTACTGGATAAGTCAATTTTGCAAAAATTTGCTTCAAGCCTGTTAGAGAAGGTTTGTTATCTCTGTTTACTTTTTTTCCTAGTAGCTGTTCTACTGTCTGCACTTTTTCCTCTTTTATTAGTGAATCTCTCCAAGATAGTGATTACCTATAGAATGATTTTTTGTTCAATGTTCCGTTGTACAATGCAGATCACCATTATTTATGAGGATTTCTTATCTGCCAGAGAGGCCAACCAACCCCAAATTTCAGAGAAAGGAGTTTTACAGATTTTGCTGGATTTGAGATTTGCATCTGACGTTCTGTCTGGGGGTGATACAAGGACGAATGTGGAGATATCAAAAAGCGCAATGAATAGATCGGCTTTCAGGAGAAAGCAGGACCAACAGCAAACAAAATCAATCAACAGAAGTCGCATTGATGGAGTTATCTCTCAACTGACTCAAAAGCTTGACCCCATAGACTGGCTCACGTAAGGAACCTTGCCCCTATATACTTTGGACCAAGAAGTTTACTATTTTGGTAGCTCTTAGTTCATGGGAATCTTGTCTTATTATCCTTCATTGTGTCAAATCATTCTCTGATTCTAGAAATTTTGAATGTCAAAAAAAGGTACGAGCCCTATCTTTGGGAGAACGAAAAGCAGTCATACCTACGCCATGCTGTACTATTTGGATTCTTTGTGCAGCTAAACCGAATGTACACAGATACCGCGCAGAAACTACCAACTAATTCAGAGTCAAATATCATGCCATGTTCCACAGTTCCCCGCTTCAAGTACCTTCCCATAAGGTAACATTTACTTCTTCCACACCAAATGGTTTCTCGTACTAAGTCTTTGTTTTTGAGTCAATGTAGCGCTCCGGCTCTGTCATCTAGAAGTACAAATAAGGTCTCTACCCCAATTACATCAAATGAAGCTTCATCAAGAAACTCATGGAACGCATTTACAAACGGCCAGCTTTCTCAAACGAGTGATTTGGGTGATAACTCCAGTTTCGGCGTGGCTTCCCCGTTCTTAAAGTCTTTCATGCAGGTAAGGTTTATGCTTTTGTTGATCAATAGTGATAGTTCTGTAATCTGGTCGTAAATATTAAGTTGATATACAAAACTTTCTGTTAGGCTGGTAGTAGATTTGGGGAAAGCACATTGAAACTGGGATCAATTCTAACTGATGGACAAGTTGGAATATTCAAAGATAGATCAGCAGCCGCTATGTCAACATTTGGCGATATATTACCGGCTCAAGCAGCCGGTTTACTCTCTTCTTTCACAACCACCAGGTCTGAGTGATGATCTTCGGTTTTGTGACAACCATTATTCTCAAACCTAGATATATCTTTGTTATACAAGTTTCACATAAATGAAGTTTTGTGATTGATAGCTTTTTGATTTATTGTTTCTTTTGTAACGAGACATGTAATTAAGTAAGAGATTTGGTTTTACAAAATCATCAGAAAAAGAGTGACCAGAGAAACAAGTTGTAGTGTTGCATCTTACAACTACATATCTAAAATGTCTGAACTACATCAAGTTAGCCTTGTCAATGAGAGGCTTCAGCTTCTTCTTGTCTGCAAGAATCTTGAGGAAATTGAAGAGGAAAGGTACATAGTTATGTTTCCTTCTCATGTTCTCTTTCTTCCAGTTCTTAGACTTCTCTTCCTCCATTACAATCTTCTGCGAAACTGTCTCGATTCCGATATTAACTTCCGAAAGGGATTTATCCAAAGCCTCGTAACTGCTTTTCTCCGCGTATTTATCAGCTTGCAAACTACCTACCTGCTGCAAAATCCTCTCTCGCTTTCTTTGGTACTCTTTTAATTCAGCTAGATACATCTCTTTCCTGTTCTTAACTACAGCTAAGAGACTAAACCGGATCTCGTTCTGTGAATATCGGTCAATCCGCTCTTGTACTATAGGTTGGACCATTTTAAGCCATTCGATTCCTTCTGGCTCACCAAGACACTGTCCAAGACTAATAGGTCCTTCTTTAAGACCATCAAGCTCATATAAGATACCATCAACAGGTAAGTAACTGATGTAATGATAAACATCATCATCATCGTCTTGGTTTTTTCCAGCAGCTAATTCTTCCTCGTCCGTGGTGTACGATGAGTCCGGCCTAGCAAATGTGTTGTGAGCTGCACGTATTGCTTCGTTGTTGTTTATAGCTAATCCTTTCAGTTCAGGCGGAAAGTCTTTGGCGAACTGTTTCAGTTCTGATAACTCTGAACCAATTTCGATACTTGAAGAGTTCATGAGGACGGATAATATCGCTTGTGTAGCACAAGCGTTGTTAATTATCTGCAAGAAAACAGTGTTCAAAGAGGTTAAACATTTGCAAATTGCGATCATAATAGTAAGTAATGTGGACAGTGAGTGACCTGACTAGCAAAGAAGAAATTTGGGTTTGGTTCTGTGATTACAACACGGTTCTCAGTTTCCTCTGGACGCCATTTGTAAAGCAATATCAATCCATACACAGGTCTGCAAGTATTCAGACAACTCAGTCATGGGGACAAGATTTAGGTCGTCGAAGAATAAAACAAGAAAAGATCAAGGAGTAAACTAGTAACGCTACCTTATTTCATCAAGAGAATTAATGTCCAAGGAGTACAATTCCTCAACTTGAACACCTTTAACTTGCATTTGTTGTATAATCTCAGTGAAAACACCTAAACATAGAAACAGTGGAAAACAAGTGATTTAGGTCTTTAGATGCAAAGAAGACTCTTTTCAACATTTGAATGCCCTTAATCTTGCTTAAACTCAAAAACAATGAATCAGACTTTAATTCTCCATTATCATCATCATCATCTATGTATAAATAAATCCAATTCAATCTATGAGCCAATTTCAGCAGGTTCTTAACATAAGAAACTACGAACGGTACAACAAAGTTTAATGCTTCAAAATAAACGTGAATGAATTGAAGTTATGAACTTCAATGGCGAAATTAAATTGCACTGTACAAAATCGACAGAAAACCCCAAACTGGAGGAGAGAGAGAAAAAAATACCTGGATCAGATTCTACAGGTAACCAAGACATGATTTTACGATAACTGGTCCTCGCCGTACACAAAAGCTGGAAAAAAACAAGCGAAGCTGGGATCGAATTTGTAGATTAGGGTTTCACTCTCTCTCGAATTTGATAATCTATCTTCCTCTTTCCCAGAGCTGTTGTGTTGACTCAAGAGTGTGTTGTCTCGAATTTGTCTTAATAAAGGGTTGCTTACAAACCGAAACTGAATTAATTCCATATGATTCGAACTTTTTTTTTTATATAGCAAAACCGAACAAACCGAAACATAAGAACGAAATAAACCGAAATCAAATTAGAAGTATGAAAATGTGTGATATATCAGCAGAGCAAAACTAAAACACTTCGGTACTAATTGACTCGAGTTTGCAATGGTATACAAGTTCCAGGTCCGAGTCAGCAGCCAGAAGCTGCTCTTATGTCTTAACTTTAGACATCATGGCTTAAAGTTAAATCCTTTTGGTCTTGTGAGCTTTCAAACACTTGCTGGTGTCTAAATCAAAATTAAAAAATATCAAATTATTTATTTACTTTACTGAATTTAGTTCCATAACTTTGTTCACCTATACGAAGAATTGAATTACCAATCCATCGATCATATAAATTTTAAAACGCAAAGATTCACTCTTCAATAACAAAAAAATTACAAACTGTACACACGCAACTTAAAAGTTAGGGCTGGGCATTCAGGTCCTCGGGTCGGGTTCGGGTAAGACCCGATTGGGTCCGGGTTTTCGGGTCTAGGAGTTTTAGACCCATTGTAGAACCGAATAGGTCTCGGGTTGGGTTCGGGTCGGTTTTAGGCGGGTTCGGGTCGGTTCGGGTCCAATTTTCGGGTTTTAAAAATGATGTAGGGCCTGATTGGTAGCGGCTGTTACTGTTGGCTTTTACT
>OVAV01002017.1:162-12265 GCA_900406375.1 Iberis amara
AATCTCGACATCTCTCTCATGCAGGAAGGCGATAGCGTAGAGCTATCGAAGTTTCTGGTGCAGATATTGATTTCGTTCTTCTGGAACACTTTCTCGTTTGTGGATATTTTGTTCTTTGATTTCACCGCAATCTGGCGTGTCGAGCCTGTCACCGAGTCCAGATGTATCAANGATTGGGTAGATTTAGTAACTCTAATACTGAACAAATGCAGTGCAAAATCAGAGAAAACATAGCAAAAAAAAAACAGAGAAAATCTTGATGCTCTTATCTTGAAAATGCAGTGCACGTAGTCGGTCGAATAAAGTATATAGACGATGTAGTGTATGAACAAGCGGTCACAACGATGGGAGTGATGGAGAGGGTGTCGGTGCTGACGTTTGTTCTTATGAATAGAGAGTAAGTATATNCATATTTGTATCGGTTGAATTTTATGTGTTGTATATGTGTATTGATTGTATATTTTGCATTGTCTGTTTTAGCCGGAGCTTTCTGGAATGCAAGGCCTTTGGCCATTATGTCGATTATTTTGCTAAAGTGAGGCCAACTCTGCATCAAAACTGCGATACATACTGTGAACTCCGATTCTGAATGATTCACCGGGAGAATGGTAATACCACAATCTACTCTAGCTTCGACGGCGTTTCTGATGTCGCTATCAACTCGGTCATCCCGGAGGTCCAAGTTATGAGGGCGATCTTGTGAAATTGCCATTGTTTTCAATATATTTTCTGAAAAATTTTATATTTGTTTCTATTTTCAATAACTTTTTTTTCACTACTCTTAACAATTTATTAACAAATTTCTTTTTTTTCTGAGCAATTACACACTTTAACAATTTTATACGCACTACAAATTTTAAAAAAATTGACAAATATCTGAACAATTAATGAAGAACAAATAAGAGAAGATATGAGAGCAATTAATAAAAAATTTAATATTCTACAAATTATCATAATCATTTGTTATCATAATAATCACATCTACCATTGAAAACAAATATATATATATATATAAACATTTTTCTACAAAAACCTTAAATTATACTTAAAAAAACATAAGAATTAGAATAAAAAGAAAATAAACCAACATTTTAAATATATATATCATAAATTTCAACACCCAATAATAAATGTCCATGTGGCAATATAGATCATAACAAAACCACGTCAGCTTTAGGGAAACTAAAGCATCATTCCACAACAACTCTAGGGAAACTAAATCATCATTCTAAGAACACTGCATTGTTACGACTACTTCACCCTCTCTTTGTCCATTTATGTTTCCTTATATGAAAATGATTTATCCTATCAGTTTTTATCTTCCCACTCTTGTTGCTCAAATCGCTT
Source organism: Iberis amara (assembly GCA_900406375.1). Taxonomy (NCBI): domain Eukaryota; kingdom Viridiplantae; phylum Streptophyta; class Magnoliopsida; order Brassicales; family Brassicaceae; genus Iberis; species Iberis amara. Next base: position 1,510 of record OVAV01002017.1, read on the forward strand.
TTCTTCTTGATTATATATATACCTTATGCATGTAAAATTTCTATGACGTTGACCTACTTGAATTTCATGATTGGCATGGTGTTGGTTTTAATAGCTACCTTTAATCGTTGGCTTGACTTTTTAATTACAATATGCATGATTTCTTGTATTTCGAGTTATCAGTTGTAGCCACGAATGATGAAAGGATCACCAGGTTGCTGTCGTGGATTTGTTGTTGATGTCATCATGACTTCAAAGTATTGCAGAAAAAATCTATATACTATTTTCTAATTAGGTTCCTGTCTTTTCTAAACTAGGAATATGATATTTGATAGCTTAAGATAACTTGGAACTTGGTGATGCATAATAACTAAGAGGTGCAGCGAAGCTCACTACAAAAGTTGGATAAGAATGTAATTTTTAACATTGAAGGAGATGAACATTGAACCTAAGATTATAGACGGTGTAGTCAAAGCACTTTAGGTTTTAAAAAATTCCTTGGTAGATATCTTTATGTTATCTCTTGGATGTTGTTAAATATTGATACCATGGTTATTAATTTTCCAGGTATCATATGATGCAATATTAGCAATATCCTCACATCATTGAAACTTGAAGACGATGTTCATCCTACGAGAGTTAATTGCATAGTGCGTAGTAGTCGTAGCTATGTCATCTATTATTCTAGGGGTTTGATTCCTTACAACAAGTAAACAATGTGTTACTTTTCTTGTGTGTGATTTAGTCAAATGAATTACGCTAAACTTCCCTATATGCTTTTTTTTGGGTGATTTTGATGTCTAATGTTTTGTGCAATTTAGGAATGGTAAAGTTAATTTAAATCTTCCTTACATGCTTCATCTTAAATTCAACTACTGAGCAGCTATCGCTTTATTCCCTTTTAGTGATTTAATCTCATTCTCATTAATTAATCAAAGATGTACAATGTGGATTTATATACAAGTAATAAGGCATAAACCATAAGCCAAACAATAAACCAAAGACTGGTTTATACTATACCACTGTACAAACACCAATAGAATAAAATCTACAAGACTATACGATAATAGTCCCCCTCAAGATGGGACAAAAACGTTGAGTAAGCCCTTCTTGCCAATCAATTGATGAAATGGAGCTGGATATAATGCCTTTGTGAAAGGATCTGCAAGCTGCAAAGAAGATCTCACATGCAATTAGTTGAAAAGAGCAACAACTAACATTTCCCTTACACTATGACAATCAAGCTCAATGTGCTTCGTGCGCTCGTGGAAGACTGGATTCTTGGCTATATGAATCGCTCATGTATTGTCACAGAAGAGAAGTGTTGGCTTAGCAAGTGGAATACGAAGTTCCTGCAAGAAATTAGTGAACCAAACAAACTCATCAAATGTAAGAGACAAATTGTGATATTCAGATTATGCAGAATATTCCAACAGATCAAAGAAGTGCCAAGGAAGATGCAAAAACTAGAAGTAGATTTCCTTGTATCCAAGCAAGAAGTCTAGTCTGCATCAGCAAATGCTTGAATCTGCAATTTTGATTTAGAAAACATAAAGGTTTTTGATCTTGAACAGAAAATAAACTAAAAACACAAAACAACAAATTCCCCTTTTCTTTTGTCTCGAGAGTATCGATAGATACTAAATTCGATCAGGCTTTGTTAATAGTAAAGCTTAACAAAGATATCCATAGTTGTATCATGGGATTCTGAATCGCGGTAAGCCGTCTTACTAAGGGCGATTTTAAGAATTAAGGAAAGAGTTTCGACTCGACTCTGTGTGTTTCTTAATTAAAAACATTTTTTAAATCGGTTTTAGCTCAATCTGGTTTTATCGGTCCCTACAACCAACAATAGAAAAAGTGGTAACAAAATAAAAAGCATGCCAGAGAACAAAACTAAACACTTACCACAATACAAACCTTACATATAAACATAGTAGAGAAATTCCTTGAAATACCTCTAAAAGACGTTCAAATTCCAAATATATCACACACTCCCAAAAGTTTCAAAAATACCACAAACATAAAAAGTGAAAATTTAGGGTTTAGAGTTTAAATTTTTGGGTTTGGGTTACTAAATAGAGTTTAGGGTTTAGTTTTGAAAAGCATATGTGTGGAATAATGGGCAATAATAAAATCGAAATAAGAAAAGGATCCAAAAGAATAACGGAATTTTCTATTCCTAAAGAAAAGAAAAATATAAGACTATGCATAATCTTATATGAGAATTCTACATTCTACTAGGAGCCGGAATTACCCGAAGACCAATAAATACATCTCCTCTCTCACATATTAAGAAATCTGAAATTCTTTTACAACTAATGGGAATAAGAGCTAAAGGGGTTCTTAAGAGTTTCGAGATAAATACAACGTTATTTTGAGAGACTTTTTTGATAGCTTTTATTAAAGTTGTAATTGATCTATGATCTTTATATATCAATAAATATAAACGTTTTTCATAAGTCATAAGTAATGCCAGTCAAATTTCTAAGGGCACACAAGAAAGGTTTAGAAAAACCCAAACAATTGGTATCAGAGCTCTAGGAAGAGCATGACTCTACACGTGTGCAAGGAGGCGATATCGAATCAAGGAGTCAACTTTTATATTGATTTATCAAGAGAGGAGGATAGATCTATATGGAAGCTAGATTTGAGATCGAGAAGTTCGATGGTAAAGGGGACTTTGGCTTATGGAAATACAAGACAAATGATTTATTAGCTCAGGATGAAGAATGTTCTTTTAAAGTTTTGGAAAATTGGAGTCTAAAAGGAGTGAGGAAGATTCCATGGTGGAATCAAAGGAATATTTATTATCTAAGATAAATAAAGAGAAGACGTGCACAACCAGCAGGATTGTGGTGTTTAACAAAGAGGAATTTTTTAAACACACAATAGGGATTTATGAAAAGGAAGAATCGAAAATCGCAAAGGAGAAAGTTGGAGTAAGAAAGTCGAAAGTGACTTTCAGTGATAATCTAATAAAAGGAGCTACGGGATCAGGGTCGAATCCCAATGACTCAGTTTGGATTAACGATACTTCTTCAGAGAAAGAAGAATCAGACGTTTCTGAAGAAGGAAGTGAAAACGCAGAGACTTTAGGAAACAAAGTTTAACCATAAATCAGGGATTATATGTTAGCTAGGGAAAAAGTCAGGAGGAATATCAAATCACCTTCACAGTTTGAAGATTCAGTCTTTGTAGCAGATGTTGTAGCTACGGTTGAAGTGATAGACAAGGAAGAGCCAAGAACTTTTCAAGAAGCTATGAAAAGTAATAAGTCTGAGTTCTGGGAAAAAGCAGCACAAGAAGAGATAGACTCTCTTCAGAAGAATCATACTTGGCTTTTGACTGAAACCAGTCAATACAAAACCAGTAAGCTGCAAGTGGATCTTCAAGCTAAAACCATGGATTCCAGGAGTTGAAAAACAAAGGTATAAGGCTAGGTTGGTTGGCCAAGGTTTTTCACAAAAGGAAGGAAGTGTTATTTTACACAAAATACAAACAAGTCAAATCCAGCAAATTTTCTAAGTAAGGTACAAAATTTGATCAACTGCGATATCCTCCAAGTCAGGTAAGGAGGAAGGTTCTCCATGTAATTCTACTTCTCAAGTCTCAACCTCACAGACACAAGAAAAAGAAAACATGTTAGTTTTCAAATATAAGGAGAAGTGGGAAAACTCAAGAAAAAGAGTGATAGAAAGTTACATGGAGAAACCAGGAAGGCGAGGAAGGATGTCAGAACAGATAGAAGGAAAGAAGGAAGGTTAAAAATCTTCAAGAAAACGAAGATTAAGAACCTTACCTTAAAAGAAGATTCAAGCTCGCCGGAAAAGAAACAAAGGCGACGAGCTGGTGAATCGGAGTCACAAGAATCGCGACAAGGCAGAGAGATCGAATGGTCGGAAGCACGAATAGAAGGGAGAAGATGAAGACGAGGATTATGGTTTGTTGACTCAAATCTGCACGTGGGCCAAAGGAGATATGGGCCGATTTGAGTTAAAAATTTGGTTGGGCTTTTAGCAGAAAGGTGCATGAGCTTCATAAAGAGATGGACCGAATTTGGATAAATTTGGCTAGGCCTAGTTTAGTGGGTTAAAAGGAAAATTGGGCTGCTAAGGGTTATAGGCTCAAAATCTGATTTGGATAAAGAGATCAGAGCGTAAGGTGGAGTTTGTTGAATAATGGACAATAATAAAATCTAAACAAGAAAATGATCCAAAAGAATAAGGAAATTGTCTATTCCTAAAGAAAAAGAAAATATAATATTAGGCATAATCTTAAATGAGAATTTTACATTCTACTAGGAATATGAATTACCCCAAGACCTATAAATACATCTCCTCTCTCACATATTAAGGAATCCGAAAATTCTTTTACAACTAAGGGGAATAAGAGCTAAAGGGGTTCTTAAGGGTTTCGAGATAAATACAACGTTATTTTGAGAGATTCTTTTGATAGCTTTTATTAAAGTTGTAATTGATCTTTTATTTTTATATCAATAAATAAACGTTTTTCATAAGTCATAAGTAATACAAGTCAAATTTCTAAGGGCACACAAGAAAGGTTTAGAAAAACCCCAACCGTATGGTTTGATTTTGGGGTTTAGAGTTTAAATTTGAAATTTTAAAGCTATTTTTAATTTTTGGTATTTTTAGAACAAAAACAATTTTGTGATATTTTTGGAAAAATTGTGGTATTTTTGGAACACACCCACTTTTGTGGTATTTTTAAGAATACCCCAACATGTTAATATATGCTAAGAGAGAATTTGGTAGAAAGTGATTTTATTGTAAATAGATCCATAAAAATTATAAGGTTTCCAAACATGGAAAGAATAAAAAAGAAAAAAATGTGGTTACAAGCTCCTTATCTTCTGTACCAAGACACAAACAAATTTTAAAAATGTTACTTTTCTTAAATGGGTTTATAAAATGATAAAAAAAAGAAGCAAAAGTTTGCAACAGAGTAAAAAGCAAACATAGAAGAAGTAAAGTAGAAAAAAAAAAAAAAAAGNATCACACTGAACCAAAGTTGGAAAAAAAAAGATCTTCATAAATTTTTTTTTTTTGAATTAAGAAGGTTTAACATCCATGACAAAACTCCAACCACATATATAACATTTAAATATTTTGTCTTTAGTAACATTTCAAGCAACAACGAATGTCTACATGTTATCGTTCCGACCATCCAAAACATTATCCCACACATGAATAACACGTAAAATGAACGAGAAATTCTCACCAAAACCAAGCATAGCAGACCATTATGGTACCAAATTAACCACTCTCACTAGGTCCGACGCTTCATAACAAAGATTAGATTCCTCATATGATGGATTAACAAACTTTTAATTTCTCTCTCCTAAGGCGATTCTCTCTCGACTCTCTCCCGTTTCGCCGAGAGACATGTGGCAAGTTTTGTTTTCAAGCGAGCCACTATCTAGCAAGCCAAGCCACACCCTCGTGCACCTCAAGCCCCAGGGTCGCCGGCGAGTTCCAGAACCGACGACCTCGCCAGAAGTTCATTGTCTTCTTGTTCGCGACTCAAGTCTGTTTCTTCTCTTCGATCGCGACTCACTGGAGACAAGGTTCACGGCTGTAGAAGCATCTCCGATAGAGGATCCGGCCAGATCCGCTGTGGAGGACATGCACGGAGGTCGGAAACGATTAGAGAGGAAAGAGCCAAGGCGGGGTTCGGGACTTCCTACCGGAGGAGAGTGAAGCGGCAACTTCTTCACGACGCTACAAGGACCACCTCCGGATGAAGCCACCGTCAAACCAAGCCTAAAGGTGGAGGAATCCATCCCTAACCTCCGCCGGAAACCTAACCTTTCTACTCAATCCTCGTTGTGGCAACCAATCTCTTGACCAGTGCCGCGTCAGGTCATCGGAGGGGCAGTTCCGGCGAATCTGCAGCAAGCTGGTGGTTGTTAAGTTTTAGAGTTTTCTATTGTTTTTTAAGGTTTTCCTGGTTAATGGATCTGGGTCCGGACCTATTTCATTTTCTAAAAAGCCCAACTGGGTTGTAATTGTTGGTTTAAGAAATATTTCTGATCTATGTAATGGGTTGGGCTTTGTACTTTTGATCATACCTAGTTCTAATAAAAATTAAAACCTTTATAAAAAAATATACTTTTAATTGCCTGGGAAAAGATCTCGTGATTAACCCCAAGCTTACTCAGAACACGACTAAAAGCTTTGAGGTTGTCTTTGCAATGCCTATGAAAAAGGAATAGGTTATCTATTCCTCAAGTCTAGTGTCAGCTGAAAAAATATGAAAATTGAAATTGGTGATTTAAATCTAAATATATCAAGTATAGTAGATGTTGATGTCGTCGTTGGTCAATTTTAAAAACATAAAAGATTGCAACAAAATGAGAATAAAAGTTGCTCAATATGTAATAACATCAATGCAGACACAAATTCCAAGATAAATTATCTCAAATCGATTACTTTACTGAACAACCTATCTTTGTTGTGGGCACAAAATAATATGAATATCATAATATTAATTAAAAAGAATATAACTAAAACCCACATTTCACAAATATTGTCAAAAAATGGTGTATCAAACAATATTAAATTACTAAGCGAAATTTGTAGACAAAAAAATTTGCTTATTTAAACATTAAAAAATTCATACAAAAACTAACAAATAACAAAAGGGAAAACAAGTAAATACCACTCCAAAAATCAAAAGGACAAGTTTTAGTTCACTTATTACCATCAAACTATCAAAAATATCAACCAAAAATGCAAATCCATCAAAAATACATAAAACATAGAAAACACATTTTTATAAACACATAATGTTCATGAACATTTTTTAAATAAAAAGTAATATATATATATATATATACATATATTTAAAATCTAAATTTTTAAAAAAAATTTTAAAAATTCATATTCAATATTAACCAATCAATAAATCACTTAAACTATAAATGATGTAAAACATATAATTACAAGCAAAATGCAAAAAAAAAAAAACAAAAATATGCGCGTGGTAGAAAAGAAATTAAAGGTCTCGACCATGTCATCAAAATTTAAGTTTATACATGTGTAATAAAGTTTCAAAAGTCAAATGTTTATATGTACATTATAACTAAGCAAACAATTATTTTGTTTCAAAATCTAGCTCTTACATATGTTTCTGCATTTTTCTTAGTATATTGGTGTCACATCCTTATCTATGTTTAGTTGAAGAATTGGTGAGGAGGATGCTCGGGCAGTCGGGCTACAAGAAAAGTCGAAGAAATTAGAAAAATGATGTAATTTTGTCCGCGAGAATATATGCCAAAATTAATTAATATCTTATCCACATCTACTTTTAAAACGATTCCCTTGGTCCACATATTTTTGCACACCAACAATTATAATAGAACTAACGTAAATATGACACATATACCATTGGTACATGTTATCAGCTTCTCTCTTCTCTTTCTTTCTTCCAACTCTCTCTTCCTCCAGATCTAGATCTAGTTTTGAGACCTGTGATGTAGAGGAAAATCATAGAAACTCTACCAGACACCAGTTGATCACAACCTCGTGCGCCGAGTTTGAAAACTATCAGTAAATCAAGTAGTGGTAGCTTCTTAGGCGAAACTCATCTGGGCTTCGGTCCAAAGCTCAAGCCATCGTTAACCATCGCATCAATCACCTGAAGCGTAGGGGTGAGAAATTCGGTGTCGGCGTTCGTGGGTCGAGCTTTCCTCCGACGCGGCAGCACGGACGGAAGTCCATGCTCCCAGATCTATTCTTAGAAAGTCTCCGGTAAATGCTTCTCAAATGCACAATATGGAATATGCACTTAATGGTGTTCTCCAGTGGACGGCGACCCACATAGGTAGTTTCTATACCATATGCGCCAGCGGAAGCTTTTGTCCCCAATGGTGGCTTGGAAGGTTCCTCTCTCGGGTTCATGGTGGCAAGTCTCACTCGAAGCCTCATCTTCATCCTTATCGCTTCGTTTTGTATGTGGGTGCTCCTTCTTTCTGGTCGGATGCATTTCAGAGTCTGGCAGCCTGCGTTCGGAGATTCCTCTCTAGTCGGATATGTAGTCGATGGTTGGCAGTGCAGAAGAAGGGTTCTCCTTTTTTTGATAGAGTTTTCCTTGATTTCCTGTTTAATTGCTTCAATTCTTTAGTTTGATTAAGTTAGTTCTTTCCCTAATTTATTTGTGGTTGTTGTTAATTTCTTGTTTTGGATATTGGACCTGGATGTGTGGACCTTTTATTCTAGATGTATAATATATTTACTAATAGAAAACACTATTTTTCTACAAAAAAAGTGATACATGTCAAAAAAATTTGAAAATTTAGATTATCTATTGTTTCTCTTTTTCGGCACTCCCTTACGTAGATGTGTTGGTCCCTCCTTCCACAGATGAAAAGATTCTTCTTGATGAGTTCGGTTCCAACATCGGACTCCAGATGGATGAGGTGATAGCTGAGCTTCGCACCATCACCGAGGAGGACCCCACGCAGACTTAGAACTGTTATCTCGCTTTTGCTTTTGTTATCCAGAGACTTACGTTGTTATCTTTAGTACTTATGTTTTTGTACTTTGCTCGGGACTACCCGAAGCCTAATTTATCAGTTTGAGACTTATTTAGTTGTATTTTGCTCAGGATGGCTTGATGTTTTTACCTTATGATGGATTATCTATTTTGAAAATTTTCATCTATGTCTGCTAGAATTTTCTGTTTTGCAATCATTGTGCCACATCTTTTGCAAGACTTAGCCAAAATTTAATCCATTCACACATGTTTCAATCTGGGCGCCGCTTCTCTGTTTTTATTTGAGAGTGGGTGCCCTTATTGCTCTCTTCAGTTCCTGGGAGATTACATCAAGAATTATCCCCGACATGTCGTTTGTTGACAATGCAAAAGTCTGTTTATTCCACAGTAGGAACCAAATGAGTTCTCGGTTCAGCTCTCCTTTCAACTGAGACCCAATGGTTACACACTTTTCTGGCTTCAAAGGATTGAGAAGGGCCCTTATGGTGCGGGTTCATGAATCCGCTCCTTTATTGCCTTCTTAACCTGAGCCAAGCTGAGTGTCACCAGGCCTCAAACTCATATCTTTTCCCTCTCAAGAGAGATCCGGATTTTGTAATTGCTATTGGAATCCGGACTTGACGCTAGTCATATAGTAAATCTGAGAATTCTTCTAACTTCCACGGATAACTCCCATGCCACTTTTAGTCGGGAACTTCACACACTGCTGATAAGTGGAGGGGAGAACCTTCATTTCGAGGAGCCAAGGAGTCCCCATGATGGCATTTTAAGCCGTTAGTCGGTTTACCACAGTGAACGTAACAAACTTCAGGACTCCATCTGCAGATACTGGGAGCTTTATCGTCCCTAGTGTCATTTATGTCGCCCCGTTGAAACCCGTAAAGGGTGTAGGAGAATCTCTCATTTATGAATTCCCAATTCCCATTCTTCTGAGTGTGTCGAGGAACATGATATTCATTGTGCTTTAGGTGTCGATTAACAACCGCAATATTTCACAATTCGCTCTGATGTCAAGCTCGACAACCAAGACGTCATCATGAGGTAAGTCTAAAAAAGAGGCATCATGTTCAGTAAAGTTATCACCTTGCTCGGATCCGAGGTGAATCTTGCTTTACCGAACTCTGCCTTTCTCACATATGACTTCACCGAAGACACTGACTCTCGGAAATCTCTTGACCCTCCCATGATGAAATCTATCATCTTCTTCTGAAGAGTATTCAAGGTACTTTCGCGCTCCAGACTTTATGCTCTCTTCCCTTCTGAGGCTTATTTGTTTTCCTCTCCAGCTTCCATCTCACGCACAATCGCTTCTAGATCAATCCCTCTTTTCAGTTCACCTTTGGCGAACTTCTTACTGAGGAAGTTCTTGAGCTTGAAACACTCATGTGTGGCATGCCCATTGCATTTGTGTAACTCGCAGTAAGTGTTCGGGTCGCGTTCTAACATTCGTGGGCCTTCTCCTCTCTTTTTCTTGCGTCCTTTTTTCTCGAAATTAAATGAATGAGATCCTTTAGAACTCCCTCGGAATTCCTTGTTGTCTCTCTCTCTTTTTCAAATTTCTTCGGCGTGAAAGCCGAGTCAGAAGTTCATCTCACCGTCTTGAACTTCCTAGAGAGGGAAACCTTCTCTTCTTCTGCGATGATCCAGTTCGCAGAACGATTGGAGAGCATCCTCAATCGTCTCCGTCTTGGGAATAGTAATGTAAAAAAGCGAAACGGAGAATCATGCCAGAGTCCATGTTTGAGTGCAGCCAGGATTGTTGACTAGCTCACCCCAACTACCTTTGCTTTGACATTTTTGAAATGCTCAATGAAATTCCACAGTGATTCGGTTGGACCTTGACTTAACATCCACATGTCAGCGTTCGAGGTCCTTTTGTCCATAAAAATGGAAAACCACTTCAGAGCGGGTTCTATCAGGCTTTCATTGAATAGTCTGCAGTATCCTGCATCTTTCTCTTCTTCTCTGAAGTGTTCTCGTGTCATAGCGATCCTGAAGGCTGTCATGTGCGTTTTAAAGTCTAGGTTTTCTTCGTAAAGAGGGACTCTCAACTTTCCAGTACCTTGTATCCTAGCATCGACGATGCGCGAAGTGAAAAGAGTCCTCTATATCTCTACGATCACACGACCAATTTCAGGAGCCGCACTAGCCACCATGTGAACCTTCGATGTCACCACGAGGAGTTCATCGTTCGCCTTGTTAATTGACTTCTTCATCACCTTGTAATCCCGCACTCCTTGGTCGAGAGACTAATCCTATC